>FIZR01028180.1:0-86058 GCA_900060175.1 Ferrisia virgata | reverse complement strand
AAAAAAAAAAAAAAAAAAAAAAAAAAAAAAAAAAACGAGTAAAGCGCGAAAAAAATACGCTCGAACCAAAATACCATTTTTATTGTTCGCAACATTTAGCGGTGGCTTATAGCGATATTATCTCTCTACAATATTTTCTTTACACGTCGCGAATATATGTATATATATTTTTAAATATTCAAAAACCAGTCGGCAACGATCAAGAGTTGACTTTTATTATTGGAAAATTTATAGGCCTAAGCATATACATAAGCTAATACACTGAATTTGAAATTAGTTGAAGATGGAAAATAATTCATCTATAGAGGTTTTCTTCTTCAAAAATTATATCAATTTAGAACAAAGCCTTTAAAACCGCATAAAACTTTTTCTGTACATACTGGCATAATTTTCCAAGATACTTTCCTTCGAGTTTGTTTGCGGCTTGGATGTTCAACTTGTGTAGGCGGTCCTGAAATTGTATCCAGAATCGGTTCGTGTTATCTTTCGCTTCCAAAGCTTAAAAATTCTTTTGAGTTAAACGAGAAGTGACATCGATTTACAAAATAATATCTCGTAACCAGCCTCTTGAACGCTGCATTCTATTGTTATGTTTTGTAATTCAAATAATTCAGCTTCTTATATCCTTTGGGATCTCGATTCTATACCAGTGCTTACAACTTTTGTTTCAAATATACTACGCCAAGTTGATACGTCGTTTGGTCATTTTATGTGTACTCTACCAACATACGCTTGAAAATAGGTAGTAATCGTACATTTGAAAAATTTTACACCATTAAATAATACTGTATGTATTTTTTACGTTTTTCATTCTGATACTAACAATGACACTGGGCCTGTACTAACTCGCGATAATTTTCAACCATTTTCTCGACCATATTTTCTCATTATCTCTAATACAACGTTAGATATCTATACATATATATTTATCGAGTATCAATTTTCTAGAGAAATGAAAAAAAAAAAAAAATTCGAAAATATCCAATGATAGATTCTTCAATCTCAGAGTCTTTTCAAAACCGTATTCTCAAATAATAAATAACAGCAGTCGAAAAAAAAAAATCGGTATAATACAAACTCGAGACCAAGCACGAGTAGCAGCTTTAAAAAAAAGTCAAGTAGGTACCTAACTACCTATCGACCTGAAGAAAGTTGAACAATGAAAAATATTCATCGCAAATTTCAAAAGAATTTAACGGTGAAAAATACAATAGATACATGATTTTTTTTTTAATAATAATAATAGACGACACTACAAAGTTACATCGTTAAATATATATCTTGAAAACAATTCATCGCCCAGCTCGTATTTTTCCAAGTGTATTAAAATTTCACTCGATGAACACGATAAAATGAAATAAAACAACCGTCCCGTCCGATAAACTTTCAGATTCAATTTTCTATTCAAATAAGACTTTGTACAGTAGGTAAAAAATTTCAAAATATTTTCGTCATTTTAAAATTAAATTTATCAAACTTAACGTTGCTAGTGGAGGAAAAAAAATCAACAAAGCGACGACAAAGATCAATCATTCGTTTTCACGCGTGAAAAAATTTTAATCAGAATTATAAGGTACTGTCATAAATGCGAGCATTTGATAGATTATTCTGTACTCTCCCTACGTTTACTTTTATTACATCGAAGATTTTATTTCATATATGTTGTGTACGCGTCGTAGAATACGTTTCAATAAAAATGGATTTACAAAATACATGCAAAGCGAATAAAATGAAACATATTGTACGAACGATCGAGCATCGTTTAAAATTCACGTTTCGAAAAAAAAGTATAACGTATAGGTACGTCAATACGACAGACAGTAGACGAAATATAGAAAAAAAATCAACAACAACAACAAAAAGGAAATTTCGCAGAAAACTCTTGATCTTCGCATTACCACACTCAACGCGTACAATTACGAAAATTTTTCCTAGGTATTTTCATTTCTTCGAATGCATTAGCCAGTCACCTTTACCTTTGATTATAGAATTAGGTCACCGGATTCTCGTATTTTTGATTAATATTACGGCGCACGTTTCGATATCAAAAACTTTACGTTATTGTGTAATAACGAAGCACCAAAAAAAAAAAAAAAAAAAAATGTCACTTGTTTCGCGTTTTTCATCTAAATTACATTTTCATTGAAACTAATTTTCGTAACATCAATCATACACATTTTTACCATACAACGCAACGTACGGCGAGGTTCTCGTTTCAGCCAACTTTTCTCCCTTCAAGGCTCTTTAAATCACGCTTAAATCATTTAATTTTAAATTTACTCGTACTTTTAGCTACACTTACTAGACAAATTTCAAGTACGATCACCGTTGGCAAATTTTATCAACCCTGACCCTTACAATCTGACCGGAAATTGGTTTGAATCTGATGTAGGTACGTTCGTATTATACTTACTACCAATGCTGTTTATGCATTATAACGCTATTTCAAATAGGTACCTAGGTAGTTAGTTATCTACCTTGCTGGCATATGTTACTTATTCTTATACAAATATACCTGGGGGTAATCTTCCTAAAATCTCACCACACCCCTAATTATGTACTCTTTGTTTAAAAATTTAAAATAAATATCGCAAGTGAAAGGGATATTTCCCGACAATTTTAAAGGTCAAAAATTTATGTTCGAGTCTTTTGGCGTAAGTGTAGAATATGATGCATTATAAAACACAATGAGATCCATCACAAATGATCTGTAAGAGTGAGGAGTTTGATGTGTATCTAGGTATACTAATTTATTTACCTATAGGTACGATATTTTCTATCGTAACTTAAAAATGACTTTCAAAAATTCAACTTTGTCTTTAGAAAACTTACTGGCTTAAGTGAAGTAGAAACGGGGGGGAGGGGGTGAACGGTTCCCCGGGCAACAAATATTAAAGTACTTCAATAGCTGATTAATGATTTATGTAGGTAATCAGTTGTCTATCATCAAATTACACCTTTTCATAAATTTTAATCGTTTAAAAATCTTATTTTATCAAAATTTCGCTATAATTATTCCTCGTTTCACTCTTCACAAAAAAAACGTAGTCACTGTTGAAGCTATTTTATCAGTAACTTAATTTCTTCAAATGAGGGGGGGGGGAGAGAAATGAAGTGACAGATTTTAGAAACCGGTTCATTTTTGAGCCTGAGAATTAAAAAAAAAAAATTAATAAAAATGTAAAATTATTAAAATTTCTGAGATTTGAGATTTCTAAAATTTTTAGTTTAAGATCCGCTCAAACACAGCTATTCTCTTTTTGTTCTCACGTCTGAAATACTGTCAATGGTACAAAAGTGGGCGGGGGTACCGATTTTTCCCAAGTAAAAATTTATTTCCACAAGCAATGTAATAGTAAAATTCAGTAAATTTTAGGACCCAAAAATGCGTCAAAATACTTATTAAAATAGTAATTTTTCTATTCCTAACACTCAAAATTTTGCAAAATTTTCGCTCCCAATTTGCTTGAGCTGAGTAAATCTTACTTTTTAAGAAAAATTTTCAGCAACTCCCACTCCCACAAAGCCAGGTATTGTTATAGCACTGAATTCGGAGGGGGGGGAGTTGTTGGTCCACATAAGTCAGAGAGACGGTAAGGAAAAAAGTTCCCCTGATGGAGAATTCCTTGCTACGCCACTGCAGAAACACACGTAGCCTAAGTAAGTAGATAATTTAGAAAATATCATCATTTTTTTAGCGCAGTGGAACTCGTGAATTATTAAAAGAAGACTGAAATGTTTTCAGAAGATAAATATAAATTAAAGCGTAGACTGAATTTTCATTTTTTACGAGCAATTAACGCGAATTAATTTTTATTCGTGTGAGTTAAAATTCATTCGGGTTTATGTTATAAGCATCGCGCAAAAATTCAGCCTGAAATTGTTTTGATAAAACAAATAAATATTTACTATTTATCAAAACTCTGACAAATCTATTTATAACGAATTCAAATTCTCGATTACCATATTTCGCCACCTGATTGCTCTAAAAGACCCATTAGCCTGATTTTCTATATTATATTATCAGTGAAAATCAGATTATTGTGAGGGGATATCAACACAATCCGTATGGAAGTTCTAGAAGAGCATTACGATCATTTTTGGTGATGTTAGATTTTTATTTAAATGTTTTTATCCCCCCTCCCCCCAAATCAAAAAATCACTTGCTCAGCTTGATATCGACCAAAATCAATCAAATTTAATAAATAGGTTTAGATTGGCGGCGAATTTGATATTCTGAATTGAGGTTGACCTCTCCTTTAATTGAAATTTTAACCGAATATGATGCATTTAATTTTCGTCTAACTTGTAGACTTCATCAGCGACGTTATTTTAATTTTGGATTAATTATTTTGTTAATCAAGTATTAGTTTCATCTTCTTATCCTTTTTTTTTTTTTCAACAACTTCATGAATTACAGAAATTAAAAACAACTCACTTATCCATACATTGCTTCGTTTTAAAATAAATATGACACAGGTACACACCTAAAACAAAACAAATTATTGATTAGATTTAAGCTCATTAAATATTCAGTAGGTACTTTACATAGATTAGAAAAATTTCAATGTTTTTCAGTAAATTAGGTTAAAAATTCTGATTTTCTATTCCAGATTTATGAAAAAGCCAAGTTGTTCGACACAAACTGCATCCTAAAAAGCTTGAGAGTTGAAAATTTAGCAAAATATGAGGGAACTAGACCAAGGGTGACATTACAATACATCATCGAATAAGACTGTAGATAACATTTTGAAATTCACTACAAAGAGCATAGCCGCGTCAGAAGGAGTGAATTAGCCCTCGGCTAGGATCTTCAATCTATGTAGTGGAAGTTTATTCCTAATTTCAATTAAAGGTACAGTGCTCCAAAATAACATTTTTCAATAGATTTAGTATAGGTCTTGGACGTGCTTTTTGGGGGTTTTGACTTTTTAGCCTCTATGCACCCCTTCGTAGCCCTGAAAATGTAGTTTTTTGATCGGTTTTTCTTATTGTGAGCAGTCCTAGCAAGCCAGGACTCGAGCTGTGGTTTATTTTCTTGTATTACAAATCTGGTACGTAGATTTAGTGAGATTCTAAATGTGGCCTTTCAAGAACTGAATTATGCAAGCATCGTGGAGCGATTGTCTTTTTTTAATTTTATTTTTGAATGCGTTATATGTGGTTGTACAACTTGTAATTCTTTATCAAATCTGGTTCAATAAATTGATTATTTTTGCCTTTTTTGCTCTCTTTACTGTCTCATCAAATTTTAAACACGACTGAATTTTGATTCAAGGTTATCCTCTTTCAATGTGCTTATATCTGATGTTCTTCCAATCTAAGCCTACTGACCAAATTTGAACAATTTTGATTGATACGTCGAACTAAATAAATGATTTTAGTCTTCCGGGTAAAAAGGATAGGCCTACCACATAATAAAAAGCAATAAAATGAATAACTGACATTCTCCACAACAATCTTATTGACTACGCAGCACACAGTATCCCAAAATGAATTATGTTTATCCCCTCACCACCACCATAGATCTAAAGACCGTAATAGCTTCCATTTTTGTTGACAACATGATTAAGAAAATCGAGCAAATATCCACGTAAAACTTTTCACTAAAACCAATAAGTAGAAAAATTATCCATAAAAATGACAAATAAATCAAATAAATGATTTAAATTACATTAAACCTCCAATCTTCGTGTTTATAATACGGATTCACTTCGCTGAAAAAGTGTTACCTCGATAACGATTCGATGGTAAAAGCAAAACGAAAAAAAAAAAAAAAAAAAAAAAGACCAAATGACCACGGAAATTGAAAAATTATCAGCCCATTCTGACACTAGACTAGGTCTATTATATGCATGAAAAATGCCTAGATATAAACGTCCAGTGGAGTAAAAATATATAAGATTACAAACTACACGAGTATTTCTAACTCTAAGCATTCGTATCAATACTTACTATTGAAGTATCATAGGAATGATAGTTTATCAAATAAGTACAAATGTAGGTAGAGGTACATAGCAAAAAAGAAAAACCTTTTAAAAGTTTTCGCTTTAGTAGACATTTTTTTGAGGGTGGTAATCTTTTCACTTGAAAAGATTTGCTAACGTTAAAAATAACAAACTTCTGAAAAATTTGTAAATATTCGCGTAATCCGATTTTCTCTTTTTCAATTGATTAAATAATATTTAAATGTAAACAAATTTAAGAAAAAACCATGTGTCATCGGGATGAACCTGTTCTTCGTGTATTCAAATATGTACGTATAATTTGCGGTCAATATCACGATCCATATAAATATACTTTTACGAAACCAGTTATAACGCTTAATGCCTAGATTAAACTTCCTAACGTAGATATATGTATGTAGTTTCTTCTTACGTAAATAAAGGTATAAGGTATACTTGTAAAATACGAAAATGTACGCTGGAATTCCCCAGATTCGCATTCATCTCCATCAAGGGAGTTGTTTTCCATAAACTCATTCGTACATACTTTTCAACCTAATTTATACCTACGCACAGAGCGAAAAAGGGTCTCATAACAACAACAGACGAGATCTACATTACAATCAATAATCGCCATCATGCCGAGATAACACTTCTCTTTCGTTTATTAAAATTTCACGCACGTTGTAACAATAAATATCTGCACTTCGGGGGTTATTGAAAGAATCGTTTGTTTCGCTAAATAACCTCTTACAATCCAAGTTTTTTCGTTAGCTAATTAATTAAAAATGTGGAATAAATGGAATAAATTATGTAGGTAGTTGGAAATGAAAATCTGGTTCTATTTTTGGTTTTACCCCGTGTACAGCTGAATCGTAATTCAAATTTAAATCTCATTTGCAAATGCGATGGATGGAACAATCGATTCATTCAACTTTGCCGATTAATATGCACTTCGTATTGCCCACTCTTCAGTCTTTACTAACTGAAAAGTGGAAACCACGGCCATTTTATGCTTTGATTTCATATACCAAGATGAAATTTAAAATGAAAATTTGCGACTTGCGAATTAAATTGGAAATAATTTAATAACCGATTGATCCGATTTTTGATAGGATTTGCGCAGGCAAGTAATAATTATTTGTACAAGCATAGTACACATCCTACACAAATCAGTAAGGTTTAACTTTGAAACAAACACATTTTATTAGTCTTGAAAATAATGTTCTGTTGCTTTTCTTTCATAAGCAAAACCATAAGCGTTTTGGTTATTTTGTTATTTTTTTTTTTGGAATTTTTTCATTTTTCCAGAAAAGGGGAAAATTTTACACGAGTGAGATAGGTATTCAAAAAACACCATTTTTCACATTTTTTAAAATAAATTTGTTAAAAATTTAAAAATTACTTTTTCGTAAAAAATTTCATCCAAAAGGACTCAGTTCATTTATTTGAGACTCTTAGAAGCATTTTCTCATTTTTTTTTTCATATTTTTGCAGCATTTAAAGTGTATTATTTTCATGTACCTACGCTGACTATGTGGTTGAAGCACATTCAATAAACTTCAAAATGGCTTACCTACATTGGAAATTTGTTACAAGAGTAACAAAAATAACCCAAAACGTGGATCCATAGTAACTATTCGCATTTGAAGCAAAATTTTGTTGCATTTTTATGGGCATATAATTTCACCTAATTCGCATAACAGCAGCAATATTTGGAAATATCAATTCGATGTGAAAGTTTTCCTGTTTGGTGCCCATTTAAAGGGACTCAGATTCTGTTGCTTTTCTTTCATAAGCAAAACTATAAGCGTTTTGGTTATTTTGTTTTTTTTTTTTGGAATTTTTTCATTTTTCCAGAAAAGGGGAAAATTTTACACGAGTGAGATAGGTATTCAAAAAACACCATTTTTCACAGCAATATTTGGAAAGATCAATTCGATGTGAAAGTTTTCCTGTTTAGTGCCCATTTAAAGGGGCTCAGAGTACGTTTTTAGGTCGATAAAAAAATTTTTAAAGCTGCCATATTCGGGTTTTATATTGCAGCAGTATATGCCCGACGTGCACTTTACAGACCGCGTGATCATAGTGGAGGGTTGTTCGTTCGAGCGAGTGAATTAACCAAGCTAATCTTTCGTTATACAGCATTGCTCATTATTGCCCCACGTCTTCAATCTCACTCGAGTTGGGTACTTTAGAAGCGTGAATTGAGTTCAAAAGCCTTTTTTGGCCATTTTGAATTTTTGAAGTTGTGATTTTTCAACGTTTCTGATGAACTACGTGCATAGAGTGGATCAAAAAATATACGCATATATAACTGGGATTTTGATCAAATTCACACCAGTGGTTGACTTTGAATTGAAAACTCACCGCACAAAATTTTGTGATCCTAGCTCAAAGGGAAGTAGAGCTATGGGTTCTCAAAATGGGGCCATTTTCGAAAAAAATGCGGGTTTTCATCATTTTTACCTCCTAAAAGTGGTGTCGGACTTCGATTATGTAGCTGAAAAAGTACGATTTAAGTTTCTACGCCTCCTTGTACCACTTGTATCTCCTTTCAGCTAGGGTCACAAAATTTTGGATGGTGGATTTTCAACTCAAAGCCAACCACTTACGTGGGTTTTATCAAAATCCGAAGTACATGTGTTTTTTTTTTTATCCACCCTAATGTGTTATGTATTTCGAAAATTCAAACGTTTCGTAAAATAAACTTCTTATACTTTTTTTCTAAGGTGGAATTGACAATTCTGAAGTGAAAAATATTTAAATTCTATTGTTCTCGCTTACAATTTTCTGATATATTTTTTCATATATTTTTGGCAAATTTTGCCTGGATTTATTGATGATTGTGATTATAACTATTCGAATGAATGTGCATTTACATGTTTTTCTAATAACAATATAAAGGTTTAATAATTATGCTCAAGCATTTAAGTAGGTAAAATGAAAATAGAGAAAACTGCTGGGGTGAATATTTCGACCGACGTGGTACATCATCGCATAGATATATGCAACAAACGTGTAAAAATATGGTATGTAAAGCCATAGCCCCGAACGAGCGCGATGTTCCACTACGATCACGTGGCAAAATTGCCTCACTATCGGACCGTTTCAAGCATGATATAGAACCTGAACGTGGCACCACTTAAAATTATTTTTTTGACCTGAGAATTTCATGAGATGTTTTTGACTCAAGGTGAACATGTTTAGGGGATGAAGAACAAAAATAACCGCAAAAAAATGTATACACGAAATGTTTACACGTATTTTTGAACCACCCCTGTGCCCATATTGGACACAAGGCTAAATTATTCGTGCTTACTTTGTTAAGAACTCCTGGAAAAAAGTATAAACAGTGAAAACCAACCTTGAGTGAACGAAAGTAAACTTATTCGGCCTACTTCACTAAGCATTTACCCAAAAATTAATTTTTAATGATGTGAAAATCACAATTTGAAATATTGGGCTTAATCGCCTAAAATTGATGTTTTACTTACATCCATTTCCATTTCTCTTTTATAATTCTTCAAAAATTGTGACTCTACCGTTTACAGATTTCTAAGAAAAGCAACATTAGCCTCACCCACTTTTACGTTTAAAATTTACGAAATAACCATGTTTCAAGCAATATTTTATATTTGAACTGAAATAAAAATTAAACATTGACCTTACGTAACCTTCATTTATTGGTACTTGATTCGATACGGCTGACGAAAAAAAAATAAAATAGAAAGGTATCTATGCATAAATTATTATTTTTTTATTGATTTTAGCATGAAAATGATTTAGATAATGGTGATCGTGATTTTCAGACATTTTCACCAAAAAATTCTAAAAAACAGTCATGTGATGAATAAAACTTCCAAAGTCGATCTTGTTTGATCTGAACAAAAAAATACGATTCGAATGAGAATTTTCATGCAACAGCAACGCAACGGTTCGAAAAACATCGCAACTATAAGTACCTAAGTAATTCAGTATGCACAAAATATGTACATTGACTGTGGTTTAATTTCAACTACACGATCGAATTATTATACCTAATAATGGTTTTAACCACTGTATGGCGCTGTAAATGTACAAGTTCACCTCTACCATGCCACTCTACCATCTCTCAACATTGTTACACCGAAGATAGGTATTAATAAAAATATCGGCAAACGAGATTTGCCAGCAAGATGAGTTACTTATTTAAAATAAAAACCACACGATTAGCAATTTCACGCACCACCCATTGTTAGAGTTGAAAACTTTACTAGAATTAGCGTCTAAAAACGAATATTAAAATCGAGCTTCTTTGTTTTCACGAGCGATAATCATTCAGTCTATACGTAACACACACATATATGTACACTATGCATATGTACGTATAGTAGGTATACCTATTCGATATTAATTATTTTAACGATTTAACGTGGTCGTGTGGGTTAACTCCCGACCTTTCATTTCGCTTATCTGTGAATGTACATAGTTTATTGTGTACGTTAAAACGTAAATATTTATATAGGACAAGTTGCACTACATTAGAATGTAGCATACTCGAACGGGTTCACTCATTACGCGGTTTAAGGATAATGATAAACGATGGAATAATTTTGGGAGTTTAAATTCCTAGGTCTTTGATCTAGCAACGTGTAATAAGTAACTTATCAATGTGACGGGTAGGCAGCTAGGTACCAGGTAGAGGTATACGATATTAAATTTACTACGCTCGCGATCACGTTTAATTTTTTTTATACCAAGTTGCAACATTGAGAAAAGTAGTGATGTATCTAGAAGCTTTTGAATGGGATACAAAATATTGAATAATATGAAGAACTATCAAATGATATTGTCTGTTGGATATATCTTGGCAGTTTTGATGGGGGTAAATTTCATGCAGGGTTTCGTAAGTTATAATCAAGTACGAAAGCTTCTAACAGAAATAATAAACAGAAAGTTCGCTGAAATTTACTCGCCAAAAAATCATTCATAATCATCTTTCATCGCGAGTTTTTGATGAAAAACCTCAAATCGAAAATCAAAAACTTCAGATCAAAAACGCAACATCAAAAATATAATATCAAAAATGTTACATTAAAAACGTCACGTTTCTCAGAAAACGACCCCCAGCCCTAAGGGATATCCATGTCAAAAACGGATAAAACCATTACACCAACTATGTTTAAAATACCAACATTTACATATTTTCAATGTTTATTCTTGGCGAGCAAACAATACCTACTAAGTATTCGTAAAATTTTTCAATTTTTTATAAATTTTTTCATTTTTATATTTTTTTTACTTTTAAATTTTTTTTATTTTTTTGGCATTTTAATTTTTTAATTTTTTAATTATCAATTTTCAATTTTTTTTTTAATTTTATCTATTTAAATTTTTTTTATTTTTTTTTATTTTTTAATTTCTATTTTTTTAAATTTAATTTTTTATTTTTTTATTATTTTTATTTCAAACTTTTTTTCAATTAAAAATTTTTAAATTAGACATATCCATGTCTACATTTTAAGATGAAGTGTTAACAATCATTCGTAATCATCTTTCACCGAGAGTTTTTGATCAAAAATGAAAAACGTCACAACAAAAACGTAGCATTAAACACGTTGCGTTTTCAGAAAATGACCCTTAGCTCTTAAAACATATCCATGTTCTTCAACAGTCATTTTTAGTCTGATTTTGTGAAATCCGGTCAGCGGTCCTAAAAAAAACTTAAGATTATTTTTGACCATGCCCGATATTTATTCCGTTCATTTTTCTAAAAATCATTTGATCAGCTCAGTACCATCCAAAATTGGCCAAATTTGGACAGTAGGCGTAAATTGACGACGTATTTGATAATTTTAAACAGGGGTGACCATGGCTCAAAATTCGGTTATCCTCAAATTTTGAGGAGGGGATGTTTGGAGGCGAAAATTACGAAAATTGTTTCTTTTTGAGTCAATTAATAGAGTACTAAAAGTTGTACAACAAATCCAAAAACCATCCCTTTAGGTTAATTAGGAAGGGAAATAAGAGATTTTTTCATCTTTTCGACTTCGACAAAAGGCTGTTCTACCCGCACCTTTCCTCTAAATTAAGGTAGGCGGTACAAAACTGACATGTACATTTAGTAGACACCCTAAATATGTTTATTTGTAGTTTTGACTTTTTAACCCTACTGCATTCCCTCACGGCGTCTCAGTTCCGAAAATATGAATTTTGGTTAGTTTTTCTTTATTTTCCAAATTTGTGGCGCCCATATTACCCAACCAAATTGAGCTAGGAGATTGCAATTTGGTGTGTGGATTTGATAGGGGTCGTATTTAAACAAATTAAAGTAGTTTTTGTGGGATTCTCAATAGGCGAGGATAAAATTTTCAGCAGATGAAGTTCATATCCAGCTGTTCTTCAGCAATTTAAAAAATCCTGCGGAAGTTAAAACATTTTCTGGAGGCTCCAGAACGCTTGGAAAATGGGTTAGATTGATTTGGAAGTTCTATATTAGTATGTATGCTAATTTTTGTTGAAAAACTTTGACGAGTTTAAAAAAAACTTTTTTCAACTGTCCGGCTGGAAATTCTAGCAAAACCACTTTAATCCATTTGAATGGGTCCCAATAGGTGGGGATAAAATATTCAGCAGCTAAAGTTCATATCCCCGGACATTCTTACAGTATTTCGAATATCCTGGAGAAAAAATTTTTTGCTGAAGATTGCAGAACGCCTGGAAAATTTGATACATTGAATTTCGAGGTCTACATTATATAGCTACCATACCGAGAATTTTGCAAAATTTTGAGGCTTAAGAGTCGAAAAATTAAGGTTCAAAAATACTACTGAATTTTACAGTTTTTTTTTTGCAGAAATTAATTTTTACGCAGGAAAAATCCCTGTCCCCTTTTGCTTTTACACCACTGACAGTATTCAAGAGGTGAAAACAAAAAGAAAATTAGCAGTGCCTGAGCGAATCGTGAACCAAAAATTTTAGAAATCTCAAATCTCAAAAATTTTAATAATTTTACATTGTTTTGAGCATTTTAGTTGATTTTTTTAAATGTGTGGCCTCATGACAACCCCATTTCTCCTTCCCTCCATTTGACGAAATTAAATCATTGTGACTATGTTTTTTCGTGACGGGTGCACCATAAAAAAAAAAAAAATTTCTCGCAACTCACTTCTTATGAATAAAATGAACAATAATCATAAGTTGCCCGAGGCGAAGCGATTGGCAAAATTTTGATAAAACAAGATTTTCAATTCATGAGAAGGCACGATTTGAAAATGGACAAATGATTATTGAAATCACTATTCAGCTTTTGCAGTACTTCAATTTTTGCCGCCTCCCCCAGCCCCCAAATTCACCTTGAGGAGAACTGTTCACCCATTCCCCTCCCTTTCTACACCACTGTATGTACCTAATGTATGGCGAGAAAAATTGATACGAGGGAACAAATGATAACCATTTGGTAATCTGAAGAGAATTTTTCAAAAGTACAAATCCATTGTCTTCATCACATCGTATTACCACCATCAAAGAGAATTCGCTCAAAGATGAAAAAAAAACACGCACACGACGAAACTGAAAATTATTTTAGAATTTTTAAACATCATTCACGCTGCGATGTTAAGGTTACGGTGAAAAATACTGCCGATAGTTCAGTGGCCTAGCATATTAAGTTATTATTTAAACATGATATGTCATCGTTACTTTGGCGTATTATATGAAAATGTCACGGGAACGTGATCATATTACACCGTGTGAGATAAAAGTTCAACAAAGCCTACTACTTTTCTCTTTTGTTTTCAGCTTTGAAACTTGATATATTACTTATCTTCAACAAGTCCTCAAGAGCTTGGTATTGAGAATGATAAATTTTTACATTCAACCCATCAAATTTTCAACCAAGTTTTTCCGCAATAATTCGCTATATCTAAAAACCTATACTGCTCATTTTGTTACATAAAATGAATAACTGGTAATTCGTATTACGTACACTGAGTACATTTTCTTATTCGAGATTACCGTTTAAATCGTAAAATATTTTCTCGAGTATGCTTTCGAAAAATCATCGTTCCTTTATTGCGTACCGCGCTCGTAATACACCTCTTTACAACGGCGACCTGTATAGATAAATTATAATTGAAACATTCTAAGGTGACGTTATAAATGTAAACAATGTACCTGCATGGAGGTGAAGGTGTAATTATTTGATTTAAATCATGACATCTGTTTTATGCGGTAAATTTATGGAGGTTGTGGGTATAGGTACCTATTTGTAGTACATTACTTTGTTTGATTTATGCTCCAGGATTTAGATTGTTATTATTATTTTTTCTTTCCAATAATATTACGTCCGATTTTTATTATTTTTAAAATTCTTTTTTATGCCAACAAATTAGATTCTAATTCCTTGGCCTATTATTTCGCCAGTGTAAGCATTAAACTGTTCTAATCGTAGGCCTATATGTATATTTAGGTATTAGGTTTACGCAAATTGAAATATGACCGGAACACAAACCGCTGATAAATGACGTTTGAAACTTGACAGATTCTATATGTAAACTATACGCACAGTAGGTAGATAAGGTACTAGGTAGGTACGCTATGTAAATAAATCGCGTAATTTTTATATAAATGTAAATGAAGTTCGAAGTCCTACAAAACCTTGCACATTTTTACCTAAAATGAAACGTCGGAACTTGAATACATGTAAATAATTATTGGTCATTATAATAAAGCGGCTAAAGTGTAGTAGACATTACATACTCGTATACTTACTTACTATATAAGATACCTAACCTATCATTCAAAGATACAAGGAAGAAGTATAAAGTGTACCTAACCTTCCCCACCTTAATTTTTCCTCATTCGTTAAAACTGGTTGGGATTAATTAACCAGCAATATACACGAGTGTACTAGTGAAACCTCATTAAAGTATATTTTTAAAGGACATTTGTATTTGAGAGAAAAATAAATTCATCGAAAATGTCTAGTTTTGTACGATTTACATGTAAAATTGCAATTGTGTTACGTAACAAAAAAAACGAGAACGTGATCGTAATCAATACGATAGTAAGTCTTAAATAGATACGTTTACGTAGTACCTACGTAGTATGTCTACATACTACATACTAGGTTCCAGTTTTTTTTGTTTTTTTTTTTTCATCTTTTTTGAACTTGGTTGGATTAGATCTATGTAATTTGCTCATTTTACAATTTTCATGAAAATATGAAGAATCGCAGAAATTTTATGATTTTTTGATTGATAACTGAAGGTCTGAAGAATATAATTTTCCTACTCAACGCAATACTGTACCTGGTTTGAAAATTTCCACTAATAAGTGAACTAAAGCCTGAATTATTATTATGTTTGGCAAGTGTCTTTCATTACATGCAATTTCATAGATGTACTCGTGTTTATTATTATACTTGATGTTGATACTGTAGTCATCGTATATTTTCAGCTATTCCTTATTGTGCTACATAGAGTTATTACAAATGATGTAATAATATCTGAATCAAAATTCATTATCAAACAAGTTAGATAGGTAGTGACTTCAAAAATATGTGGTAAAAATTTCAGCTCGTTAACTCAATTTTTTAAACTTGCAAAACTCTTTTAAAGTTGAAAAAATTCCAAAATTTTTAATAATTGAATTAAATTTTTTCCAATAATGGAATTATTATAATGTACATTCGAACTCGAAATAATCATTGGCGACAATTTTCTATCATTGCACTCTTTTTCAGCGCACAATTTTCTGAAAAATTGTGAAGAAATTTTTTTTTTGATAAACGCCCTCCCGAAATGGATCTAGGACCTCAATTTTAGATGATTCAACGCAAAGTTTCAATGTTATCTACCATAAACTATTTTTCAAAAGTACTTAAAGAATGGAGTTTTCGTGTTTTTTCAAAATTTTTTCACATCATTAGAAATTTTTTTCAGTAAGTAAATCCTTCGTCAAATAGACTGAGCACACTTGACTTCGTCCATTTAAGCCACCTAAGATTTTTTCCTCCAATTTTGGCTCTTTTTAAGAGTTCTTAATTGGATTTCCAACGTACAAAAATACACTATAAATGTCTCAGAAATTTATTATAAAAGATGAGGAAAATGACCATTTTTAGTACCCCTGAAAAATGATTGATGGAAGATAAAATTGAAATATTGCGCTTAATCGCCTAAAACTGATGTCCTAAATTCATTTAGGAAGGACATTTATCAAAAAAAATTTCCTTCACGGTTTTTCAGAAAATCGTGAAAAAAGTATAGAGTGATATTTTTTTAAACCTCTGAAATGAGAGATAGTAATGAGAAAAGTTTTTTTCATGATTTTCTGAAAACCCATGAAAGAAATCTTTTTTTGAGAAACGCCTCCCGATACGGATTTAGGACATCAGTTTTAGATGATTAAGCGTAATATTTCGATTTTATCCCCCCGCGCGATTTTTCAAGGTCACTCAAAAAAGGTCTTTTTTAACGTATTTTAAAATGAATTAATTAAAAGTTGAGAAAATTATTTTTCGAAAAAAAATGTCATCACAAAGTATAAATTTTATTCTCGAAAAAACGCGAAAGCTCTATTCCTTAAGCAGCCCTGAAAAATCATTTATGGGGGATCAAATTGAAATGTTGTGCTAGATAATCTAAAATTGATATCCCAAATACATTTCATGGGGGCATTTCTCAAAAAAAATTTCCTTCATGATTTTTCAGAAGATCGTAAAAAAATACAAAAAGTAACTTTTTTAAAAACCTTTGAAAAAACAAAAAATGGCAAAAATTTCCCAACAATGATAATTTTGAGTTCAACTTCATATAATAATTCCATTTCAAAAAAAATTTCCAGCGAAAATGTTTAAAATTTTTTTCGAACTTGAAGTGAGTTTTGCAATTTTAAAAAATATCGTCAAAATTCGCTCCGCTTTAGCAAGTAGAGGAACTTGGACCTGCAGTAAATTTTTAACATAAAGATGCTATTGATTTTTAATCAACGAGTTAAAACCATAAAGACCTATGTAGACAAGTGCACAAGTGCTGTATATTTCACATGAAAATCAATTAAAATGCATATCTCAAATATACTGCTTTGTACTCTAAAATTACTTTTTTCTCAAGAATAAATTTGATTTTCGAAAAAAAAAAATAAAAAAGAATTGGTAATGCAAAATCATATCAAAGTCAGTTCTGTCATGAAATAGAAGTGAAAAGAAACAATGAAATAAAATTCAATCTGTGATGTAGAAAACTTGAAAAAGATAAATTTTTCCCTTCAATAATTTAACAGTGTATACTTTTTCTTATAAAAAGCTTAATTTGTATTATTTATAGATACTCTCGCGAGTCGGATACAAAATTAAAAATAAAGTAATTTCATTCAACTGCACCGTAAGTATGTAGGTTGTAGATCTGCTTTTTATCAACACTAGATACTGAAATGAATATCTAGAAGAAAAAATAGTTTTTCAAAAATGC
Organism: Ferrisia virgata; assembly: GCA_900060175.1. Classification (NCBI taxonomy): domain Eukaryota; kingdom Metazoa; phylum Arthropoda; class Insecta; order Hemiptera; family Pseudococcidae; genus Ferrisia; species Ferrisia virgata. Next base: position 68,657 of record FIZR01028180.1, on the reverse strand, counting down.
AACGTAAATAAAAAGCAATCTTCAATTTTAAGTATTTAATAACGTTTCGAGAGTAATGCAAATTTACAAAAAAAAAAAAGAAACGAAGAAAAAGAACACCGTTGGTGAGTACGGAAATGGACTGAAAGCATATTTGTTTTAAACTGAGGAAAATACTTGACTTATAGGTGATTACATAAGTAGTTTAATTATGTAGGTAGACCTAAAAAAGAGAGGAAAAAAACAAAATCACGCATGTTGAGAGAAAAATACAATTTTATCAAAATACCGAATCAAATAAAACAATAGGTAGAAAAAAATTTAAAAAATGAAATCGAATTATGTTTTTCCCAAGTATGGACACATAAATTTTTTGTTCGTAACATAAACATTATTCAGAGACTTTTGGAAAAAGGCTATTACAGTATATCGTGGGATAACAGTACAGTGAAAAGAAGAGAAACCACGTACCAGCTCATTTCATCAATTTCAACCAAATACCTACGCTGAAATTTGTTGGGCTGAGTTCAGTTTACAGGTAAATTTTAAATTAAATGAAAAAGAGGGAGCATGGCCTTGAAAAATGGAAAATAAAATTGTAGACAGAAGCAGAAAGGAGTTAAAATTTCGAAAAAAGAAAAACCTTACGAACTGAAACCGATCAATACAGTCAAAGCCTACGTACTAACATATAAGAACCAACATCCTCCACCACTTAGTTATAAGAAGAGGGAAAGAGATCCAAGGTTGTATCACACAACTATAATAAATTTTTGAAAATTTTCAATAACTGATATTATTTAAATACAAAATGGTATCCAAACATTCGTAACTGACTTGCGATTACGAGTGTAAAAATTCCACTCGCAAATTTAGTTAAATTCCTTTGAATGTCCGCGCTAAATTTCATTGTTTAATTCAGTTTACCTAGATACTGAAAATTTTATACATATTGAAAATTATTGAAATAAATTTCCGTAGCGAGTATTCGAAGAGTCGACTTTTTAATTCAATCAAGCTGCAAAGAAGTAAATTTTTCAATTACTTTTCCATGACAATTTAAGGACATGAAAAGCGGTTGATGTTGCCGCAATTTTTCAATGAGGCAAAGTTAAAATTTTCTAAATGGCGAGAGTGTGACATTAAACTTTTTATGAAGTTTGCAGGGTAAAAAAAGCCCACTTCTTCCGAATTTCAGCCTTTGAAAATGAAAGGAGAATGAAATATACGTTTAAAAAAAAAGTAGAATTTCTTCACCATCAAAAAAAGCACTTCTTAAAGTTCTGCGAAGGAAAATTCTGCTCTTTGAGGGATTTAGGTTTAAATCCAAAGTAAACATAGCATCGATGCGAATAATTTTCAATTCTTTCGAACTCTAGGGGAGCAGTCGTTGGCTCACGTGGATACGTCATTGTCCAATAAAAAATACAACTTACTAAATGGCAAGTTAGCAAGATAACCTACCATTACCTACATCATCACCCGTATTTATCTGTCGTGCAGAGTGCATAGCTCGTGTTTTTAATCGTATCTACCATAAAAATAAAAAAATAATAAAAAAAAAAAACATTTTACACGAAAGATGGACAAAATAGAGGATAATAATAAACAAGTTCGTGTTAAAATAGGTTAAGATCAATTGATGAGGTAATCGTGTTTGAATTTTTTTTTTCACAATATGGGTAATTTTTCAATCGAACGCGAACTTGGAAGATAGATATTCATGTAATAAAATTCAATCGTAATCTTGTGAATTGTAATTCGTATTTGTACAAGAATAAACAAGCAACAAAAATATTAGATAATGCGAATTTAAGTACGGTATAGTTGGATGGATATAGGTGTAATACATATACATATATACTGTATTTACGAGATCGTATGGTTTTTCTCTGTTTTACTCAGAAACCAGTTTAATTCAGTATTCTTGTACAGCAATTATCAACGATTTTACCATTTAAATTGGTAATTATTGTAGAAAAATACGTATCCATGTACAATTCTACATAGTACCTATACTAAGCGACGGCGGCGCATATACACAAATGAAATATGAACTCGTCTGGGGCTATTGTCCTAGACCTAGATATATCGACGTCGAGTTCCACCTAAATAATCCAGCTATATGTGCTGATAACTACGGGCACATTATAGGTACGAGCAGCATCAGGTCAACATAACAGCCTCACAGACTGATCTATCATTGTTGGAAGATGACTCTGCCACTAAATGTTGTGGCAGGTATTACAAAGCTAACCTTGTTATCATCTGCCGCGATAATCTGACATCTACGAATAAAATAATTAGGTTTAAGGTTGGTATCACTGATAAGTACACTTTTACGGTGTCTCGCCTCAAGGGTAATGCGTTAAGTAGCAATTTGATTCTTTTATAATTCACGATGACTGGACGTAAATCGCGCAAGATGATAAAAAAAATTTTTTCACCTTAAATTTTGCGTCAATTTTTTTTTTTTTTGGACTAGATTAATTCTTAATTTGTTTTTAATGATTGGGAAGACGAGGAAGACAAAAACAACCCATAAGTTACATACAGTAGCCTATACTGCGCTCAATTCTTATCCAGCTAGAGCTGTAGCTAAATGCATGCTTGCAAACAAATCAACGTAAATTGGGTTATTAGTTGTAAACTTGTGTGATTCGCACGATAAACAAAACACGTTTCTTCACGCAACGTATCACTTTGAACTTGTAATTTACTTTTACTTTTTATTCTAGCGGTGCGATGCTGAAGCAGATTTTTTTCAACGACTGTGGTACCTTGCCTAGACCTACGAGTCGATTGAAAATTTATACGTGGATTGAATTAAACATCGCGCTTGAATTCTAATCACAGCCAAAGAAATTACAGTATACGTAGCGTGGGTTGAGCAAAAAATTTTCCACTTCCTGTTTCCGAAGCTGATTTTCATCCGTGAGAAATAACTCATGTATATATTTCCCAGTAAATCTTTTCAATATACAGCAAGGTATGTAGTGTACAAAAACCAATATAAGGTAATTTTCCAATATATGTTGTTGATACGTGGGAGGAAGTTTTTTAAAGAGGTGGGCAGAGCCTATCAACTACTGGTAAATATATGTATTTTTTTAATTACATTTTCTAATAGTTGATAATTTCTACAAGTTACAAAAAAGTTAATCTAGATTATTGCAATTTTCGTGCATGAAGTAGATGTCAAATTTTCAATATGAAGAGGTGCCTCGAATTAATGTTTTTTTTCCTCCGGGAAATTTTATTGAATTTCAGCAATTTTTGAATTATCAACTACTAGCAAGTAGGCGATCTTTTTTATCTATTTCAACTAAACCTATGCCAATGTTGAACTCTAAATTAAATGGACTATCCAAAATATCATTGATGTTTTTGATCGATCTTATGCACTTATCACAAATTAGCTCTTAAGAAAAAATTACCAACTAATGCTAAATTAACTTAACCGAGTGTTGAAAAATAATTTAAAATTTCAAAAATTATTTGGAAGAGGTTAAAAAGGTCATCACTAGGATGGATCGATTTTTGCAAATTTTGGAAAATTGACAACTGGCAGTGCTTAATAATAGCCAAATGATCTCAAACTAACGTGGTAAAAATTTTAGCCCTCAAAGTTCAAATTTACCCTTCCTAGCGAAAGCTCAAAACTAAAAAAAATACCAAAAATTCTGAAAAATTGAAAAGAAAAATTTTTCAAAAATGGATCAATTTGGTACCTGCCTAAAATAATCAACAATGATAATTTTTCATCTCTACCTTATTTTGTTATTTTATATATTCCTTAGGGATGGCAATATTTGATCAATATATCGATATTTGGTATCAAAAATATCAAAATGAGAGATATCGATACCAAAAATATCGGAAGGGAAGAATATCGATACCACTGATATCGATAACCGATATATGGAAAACTTTGCTTCGCGCGTATATCAAATTTTGTTATTCCACAGAACTTAATTGAGAAACAATAACAAATGCAGTATAATTTTTGGAATAATTTAGGTTCTAGCAGTTTTGTTTAAGAAGCTGGAAAATTTTTAAAAACAACCTCCTATTTTCAGAAAAAAATTTTTCAAGTTGCGAAAAATAAAAAAATTTTTTTAATTTTTTAATGTCATTTTTACAATTTAAAATCGAAAAAAAAAAATTAACGCCATTACACAACTAAAATACTTGACGTATTGCAATCGTGAGAATTGAAACAAAGCATTGCTTCGCGATACATTTTTCCTAATCAACATTCCGGGTAGGAAGGGTTCAACGGTGCTAAAAAGTCAACCCCTCCCCCCCAAGGCACATATAGAGTGCTTACTGAATGTACATGCCTAAATTTAAGTTCCTAGCTCAATTTGGAGAGGAGTTATGTGAGAAACAAACTCAAAAAACTCAAAAAATGAGAAAACTCGATCAAAAAACCACTTTTTTGAGGCCCTGAGGTGGTGAAATGGGGCTGAAAAGTTGTAATTCCCAAAAGGCACGTCTAGAACCCCAACTAAATGTACATACTAAATTTCAACTTCCTAGCTTAATTTGGTGGGGTGTTACGGGAAGAACAGTTCTTTTTCAGGGTTAAAAAGGTGGAAAATCCCCATATCTCCTCTTCTAAATGACTTAGGAGGTTTTTCTCGAATATGTTATTCAACTTTCAATTTTTTTATCAATTGGCTTAAGAAAGGGCAATTTTTGCGGTTCTGGCTCCTCCGCCCTCTCTCCCCCAAATTGGGGCATAACTGAATTTTGACCCAAGTTCATTCCCACTCATATATATCTAATCAGCTGCTAAACTGAACTGATTGACCGAATTGGGGTGATTTTGGTCAGTACTGAGCGAATTAAATGATTTTATAATAAAAATTAGAATAAATATCCGACATGACTAAAAATCGTTTTAATGGTCTTCTATGATTCCAAAATAGACTGTAACAATCTGGTTTTCATTGACAATATGACTTAGAAAATTAGGTTACAAACGTAAAAAATTATCGAACTTCGATATTCAGTAAAAAATATTGATATCTAGAATATCGAATGGAAAAATTTCAATACGATATTTGTTCGATATTTTGGGAAAATATCGATATCCCGATATATCATATCGGTATCGCCATCACTAATATTCCCTTCTCTTAATGAATTCACGAGCAATGAGTAAACATTTCTACCAACACCATCCATCTTTTTTTCTACTAAAAAAATTTTAATTTTCAGAGCTTACTTTGCCAAACAATTGACGTAAAGTAAGTTACTAATTATGAATCACTCATTTTATTTTTCCCCTGCCTTCAACTGTATGATGGAAAACTTTGTTTTGATGGTTGATGTTACAGATAATTTGAGATGTTTACTTTACATAAAAACCTCGGAAATTTAAAAGAAGTCCATGCAGGAAATGTGATAGAGGTATTTCAGAAGGTCTAAGAATTTCACGTTTACAAAACGTATCAATTATGGATCAGTGTATAATTTTTCATGCGATGATTAGGATTTTGTTCGATCTGTAAAAAAAAATCTTATTTTGGCGTGTAGAATCTAGATCAGCTAATAACAGCTGTAAAAAATAATATTTTAAGGCTACCAATTATGGATCAATCCATAATTACAGAAACCAATTTCAAATCATACCAATCATGGATCAAAATTTTAAAATCCGAATTCAACTTTTGAGCACTAAATCAAGTTTAAAGTTTTAAAAGTAGATATTATAAGTTTGTTCTCTTTACCATTTTTATACACCTAATCCATAATTGGTAACTAACCTTACGTAATAAGATATTGTATATCTTATACTTTTTTTTTTTTTTTTCAAAAAAAGCATTCTTGAAAAAAATTAAAACGTAAGGGTTAAAAATGATATTTAACCAAATCTTTAAGCTTCAAATGTAGAATTTTAATTTTTTTTGAAAAAAATCTAGTAGAAATGTGCCTGCGGTTGAATCGTTTTCAGATTTTTTTTCGAAAATCAAAAATATGATTGGACAGAATACTTGCAAACAGGGTGTTCGATAAACGTGATAAAGCCATCTACCACTCTTAGGAATTTAAATTCAACATTGATTGGTTCAGATTTTCTTTTTAACTTCAAAAAAAATTTGAAAACTAGTTTATCAAAAATGGCTTTAATACAACTATTTTTCGTCAAAAAACGTTTTGAAATGATTTTCCAAATAGAGGCCCCATTTTGACACAGTATGAAATGTATTATTTTTTCGTGTATTCGGATATTTTTTTTTTAAATTGATGAATAATCGAACTTTTTTGAAGAGCTTGTCACGAGTCAGGATAGGCCCAAGTTGTAAGGAAGATAGGAATTAAAAATCGGCTTCCATAGTAGGCTTGATGAATCAAAATGTCACTCGTATTTTTTTTAAGTGTTCGAGTTCGTTTATTAGAACATTTTGATTTTCAAAAAGTTTCAAAAATTACCCACCGTAGGCGCCTCTTCCCGTTCATCGCGGGAAATCGAATCAAATTTTTCACTAGGTGACAAACTACATACACATTAACTCGTAAAATTTTCCGTGAAATTCATCTCTTCGTCTTCACCTAGCATAGATATAAATTATGTTACGTTCCGATTTAGACCATCGCAGACAGCGACAATTCAAACCTATCGCGTCCATTATCATTCAGCTCTTCGCTTCGTTTCCCTTCTCTTCTTTTCTCAATCGTAGGTACAAGTACTCACCAACTCGCGATTTTTTTCAAAACATATTAATACGTGCAGTCGTACACACTATACACTTACAAAAATAACGCAGTGCTGTGTTGAATATTGCATAAATTACATCCAGGAAATGAAACAAATACGCATTATGGTCCAAAAATATTAACTAGAAGTTTCGTATTTTGCAAAAAAAAAAAAAGTCTGTTCATGCAACATAGCTATAGGTATATTTTCCAAGGTTTTTTAATTTAAATATCATTATGTGTTGTTTTTTTTTCGGAATTGTAACTTGTAAATTTTTTACGAACACAAATTTACAGTTAATAATAGGTACTGTACTTTTATAAAGCTTAAAAAACTTTTTTAAGCTGTCTATGGTCATTGACCATGAACAATAATCTTCCTCATGAAGTGTTCCAAAAAATTATGCAAATGTTTTCACTATTGCGTCAACATTTGGTATGATTTATTTTAAAATATGTAAGCCGGAAATAAATGCGTTAACTATAATATATTGTAATTGAAATTCTACCTGATAGCACAAATTTATGTCTAAGTTGTACATAGGTATATTCTTTTTGTTAGATTTTTTTATAAATTTCAAACACGTGAAACATAAAAGTGGAATGAAAAAAATAAATAGATTCAGTTTTGATCCTACTCGAATAGTTTTCTTTGAGTAGTGATCGAGAATCAAGCGTAGCAGATCCAAAATGAAAAGCTACGAGTCTTTAAAATCGGCTATGTGAAAAAAGAAAACATAGAAGACGAAGTTTTTTTCAACATTTTACATTTCCTAAACGTTGAGTAGGACTTCAATCACCAAGCTGAAAAAAGGATGTAAGCCTTTGTATTTTTTTTTTTTGATGATGTCAACAGATCGCGCATCGCAAAAACCGAGATGGTAAGTTTTTGTAAACAAATGAAATAAGTAGATAATCTAGGTATAGCACTGTTTCTTCTACTTTAAGTATTCATGAAGGATTCTACGGAAAGGACCGAGTACGCGTTTTTGAAGCTAAAAACGGTATTATTTCGGGGAAAAAACGACTTTGTAAAATGTAATGATTGGAAATAGGTAATGAGCAGTTGAACTTTATGTAGTGTGGTGAAGGAAAAGAGGATGGCTCATTTCGTGTAGAAAATCGAGCCAAATGTAAAACGTGTACAAGCGACGTTCACCTTACCTAGACCATATGGGATTTACTAGCTTTTTTCCTTGTGATTTTTCATCGTCATTTATAGGCACGCTCAATTCAATTTTCGTCAGATCCGAGTCGAATCCAAGCACACTAATGACTCAATTTCGAAAAATTATGGACTTACAGTGTTCTTTTCGTGGACCCTTTACATACTATACCATATGGGTATTAAGGTAAATCGAAAAAAAATATATATATCTCGGATTTTGACATTTTCTTGGAGGGTGTCCATTTAGGTGGTTCAAGGTGCGTTTTTTTCAAAAGGAATTTTGGGTTGTTCATCCCCTAGCAACGTTTTCCCTCATTAAAAAAAAATACGTTTTAAAAATTAAGTCGATAAAAAATTTTTAGAGGACCACATATGGGTTTTATATTGCAACAGTATATGCACGACCTGCACGTTATTTCACCGCGTGATCATATTGGGAAGATTGTTCGTTCGAGCGAGTTGCTCATTATTGCCCCACGTCTTCAATCTCACTCAAATTGGGTCCTCTAGAAGCGTGAATTGAATTTAAAGGCCTTTTTTGACCGTTTTGAATTTTTGACGCGATGATTTTTCAATTTCTTTGATAAACTATGTACCTATACTACGGTGGATCAAAAATATATATATACCTCGAATTTTGACCAAACTCACATAAGTGGTTGACTTTGAGTTGAAAACTCACCACACAAAATTTTATGACCCCAACTTAAAGGAAGGTGGAGCTATGGGGTCCTCAAAGTGGGGTCATTTTCGGGGGAAAACCGTTGTTTTCTGTCATTTTCACCCCTAAAAGTGGTGTAAGACCTCAGTTACAGAGCTGAAAGAAAGCGATTTGAGTTTCAGCATCTCCCTGTACCATTAGTATCTCAATCCGATACTCCCCCAGGGGCTTGAAAAGTTGCGAATCGTAAAAATCAATATATTTCATTTTTCAAAAAAACACAATAAAAAGACTTTTCATCTTAATGATGAGTCCAAAAAAATTTTTCATTCTGGAAAGTTAATTCGAATTGAAATCGTTCGAAAGTTTCGCGTTACGGGGTAGCCAATCTCCTAATTCCGAGATCGTTTAAATTATTGCCGCAATTATCAAGAAATTTTCAATTTTTACACCTAAAAATAAATTTTTCACTTGGCTACATTGCAACGAAAAACTTTTGAGCAATTTCAATTGGATTTTACTGTTCCACGTTAAACATTTTTTTTGTACCCATTATTGAGCTGAGAAGTCCTTTTATCGTGTTTTTTTGAAAAATAAAAGAAGTCGATTTTTACGATTTGCAACTTTTCAACCCCTTGAAAGCTGGTTATAAGCGGTATCGAATCGAGATGCCAATGAAACCGAAAGACGCAGAAACTCAAATCGCACTTTTTCAGCTCTGTGACCGAGGTGCTGCACCACTGTTAGGGGGTAAAAATAACGAAAAACCGTATTTTTTTTTTAAAATGACCCAATTTGAAGGGCACCCCCCCCCCCATCTTGAACTAGAATAACAAAATTTTGTGTGGTAGGTTTTCAACTCAACATAAATCACCTATGTGTGCTTGATCAAAATCTAAGGAATTCTTTTTGTTTGTTTATTGAAACCGTAATTATGGGAATCAACTTTAAGACCTTGAAATCATAACAATCGATAAAGATAATCCGAACTTTCATAAGCTACCTATAAATGATTATAAAATCGACAATAAAACTACAATGCAAAAAGCATCTCCGCTCCCACGCCCACAAAAGCTATAAAAATTATTTTCTCATTAAAATCTTTGCTAAAAACCAGAAAACTACGTGATGCTTAATCACAAAACATTTCCTCGTATATTAAATCCAGATAAGGTAAGTAAAGGATGACGGTAATGTTTGAAAAATGTACCTAAGCGCTACAAAAATTATATTGAAACGAAATTGGCAACAATGTTCGCTTATGTAAGACGACGAAATGTATAATTAATATACTTCAATTTAGGTGACAATTTCGCGCTTTAAATTACATTAGTGTCATTCAATTTACAATTCAAAAAACTCGACTTTTTGAAAACACCAGTACAAAGCAGAGAGAATAAATGAAAAAAAAGACTACAGTTTTAGTTTATTAGGTAAATAAAATTCCGTTTCATCAATCACTTCAAATAAAGCAGCAGTCGAGTCGACTTTCTACCTCTTACAACACAATTCCCAAAAAAATGATATAATTTTCTCAAATATTTATCTACGAAAAATTTTATCGCGCAACAGCTCGTATTTGACGTACCGGTACGTATAATCAAGCAATGCATCGAACTACGTGAGAGAGCGTCAAAGTATAAAAATGACAGGTAATGGAACTTCAAACGAAAAAATGCTTGATTTGAGGGGAAAAAAGCAAATCACGATGAAGCGTTGTTAAAAAGCATTCAAATAGATAATCCCATTGCGCGTACGCAGCCCGCAGCCACCATACAAACGAGTACCTAGAGCGATTTAGAAGAAAAAAAAAAAAAAAAAAAAAAAAAAAGCAAATAGGTACAAGTAGTCAGTTGCTGCGGGTATATTTCAAACAGTTCATCTACCTTGAATAAAGATAACTTGAAAACTTAATTTACACGGGATTAAATTCGTACCCTAATATTCTCAAATGTCACATCTGTGTCCTTTTCGTGGGCTAAACGTGAACGTATATAGAAACTAGTTAACGCTGGACATTAATTACAACGTGATCGTAATACAAACATTTCGTCATAAAGTTACCCGATCAGTAGACCAATAACATGCACAGTCTACAACGAGCACCAGCACCAGCACCAGCATCAGTATACTCGGATCGTACAGGTACGGTCATTTTAACCGGAAATTTATTCAATTTCCTTGGGCTCTCTTTGTCAAACAGCGTGCACCGTGGTACAAAATTCAAGAAAATTTACGTACTTTGAATAATCATGACGTATATAAACTCCTCGTGGTCGAGATTTATCGCCCAGATACGGCTACACCATCGTAATAATTGAAAAGAATTCTCGCAAAAACGTACTGTTTTTTACGTATAATTTTCACAACACTCGTAACACATATTTTTTTCAAAATTTCACCATGTTTTACATTGAACAGAAACCGATTACTGAAATGTGAAAACGAATAGGATAATTAAATAATTTACGAAGGAAATCGTTAGGTATTTTAAGCGAGAAAGACTGGGGGAGCCCTTGAAGGCAAGGAACGAGTTTTTCATATGGTTCTTTGAGTTTTCATAAATTTCACGATTGCAAACAAAACGAACATGTGTCATGGTTTGCATAAGCGATGTGAAAATTATGATAACAATTTAAACAAGCGGAATGTGAGATGCGAACATTTTCAACGAAAAGATGCGTCCGTGGAAGCTTCAAGTTTTATACTTGTGTTATTCATGTAGGTCTAGGCATAGCTGGTAGTAGGTACCATAAAACGGTGAAAATGAATATCGCATTTTGCTCTTGTTATAACACAGGCAACGTATGTATTTGAAATTGCATCTTTGAAAATCTCATCAACGATTCTTTGTTTCCAAATGTAACCGTCAAACTTGCCGTAAAAAAATAGCTAGGTATATTTCCCAAACTTCGATGGGAATACTGCGAATAGCTCGTTTTACGTTTATTTTTAGAACGTAACACAAAAATCAATTCACCAGTAATTGATGTGAAAACCCCTAATGATTTTTTCTGTCTACAATTTTACTCCGATTTTGCGAAATAAAAAATTATTAAAAAAAAAAAAAAAAAATTCTAGCGAACCGCAAGAATTTTTACGATCTAAATAAAAACGTAACGACAGACAAACGCGTAATTATCCGTTTCATAGTTGATTTTAATTGCTGTACTACGTGATTATAGCTTATTATTAAATTTGCGATGGTTTTATTTTCCATAATTTGCTTTTAATCACCTTAGACTTCCTTAAATTATAATTAATAATCATCAATGTATCGAAAGATTACCTTCGACAGAACGCATTGTAAATGTTGCCCGCATTGACAATGAATTTGCTGCTGAACCTTCATCGTTGAATAAAGAAACAGCGTAAATCTATTTTGGCGGTTTTTTTTCTTTTCTTCTTATCGAAAAACGTCTATGATCTTATGGCCGAAGCGTAAACACCACGTCTTTATAATTATAAAGATGACGTTTCCAACAAATAACACGTATCTAACGTAACGTTACGATTCTGTTCCCAATTATCCGATTGCATAATCGATCGTGCTGCGCCGCAATTTGAATCCGGTGGGTGTAGTCCGTATCCGAGTGTTTGACATTGTACTTGGAACTGAGCATGAGTTGCGGTTTTTTTTTTTAAAGGATTTTCTATCACAGGGTGCCATTCATTCAACACCTTCGACATCAAAAACAAAAAAGAACACAATTAGGTATCGAAAAAAAAATTCTAATTTTCTAATTTTCAATTTTAATCAATCAGTTTTGAAATTTTTTAATTTATCTTTTTATAAACAATTGCTTAATTATCCAATCATGTTCTTTTAACGAAAAAAGAAAAATACGTATCAATCCCCGAATAAAATAAGCGTCGGTTTATATTATTTGCTGCATACATATCACTCATTCTCTAATTAGAAATCCATTCAACGATTCAACAACTTTTTTCACAAATAAACTACGAAAATTACTACTATGTTTTTCAATGAATGTTAAAATCAAAATAAAGTCAAGCGAGGTAATTGTATGCAGGGGGTAAGTGTGGACATGACACTACATGCATGTCAGTAGCGTAATAGATAGGCAAAAATCACTCATTTCGTTACTGACGCAGCCACTATTTAAAAACATCTCTTGCATAGCAATTAATACGCGATAAAATTTAATTTATATCACCGACATGTTAGTCCAATCATTCTAGGTAAAAAAAAAAAAACCTCTAGTACGGAAAAAATTCCCATCAAAGATTTTTTATGGAATATGTCCACTAGACGTCCACAAACAACATACCAAAAGCCCCCATCGATAGAGAAAGAGCGCGATCCACAGGGGGGTCAAGATCCCCAAAAATAATTTTTTCGCTATATCTTCATAAACGCCAATTTTAACGTGACAAACGTTAGATAAGAATTTAAAGTAGACTTAATTTCGTACGACTTTGTTCCTATAAATTTTTTCGTAAGTATGATAGGGGCGGCGGGAGTGAGCCCTTATCAAGGGTATTTTTCTGGTCACAGTATAAATTACGATAGAATGTGTCGAAATTTCACGTTATGAATCGGATCAAGTATAAATGGTGATTTTCTTTATCCATATTACTCCTTCTATCCCCCCCCACCACACCTACGTCGTTTTTTCCAGTATTTTCCCTCAGAAACTAGGCAATGCAAGTTCGAAAACTTGGTATTTCAGTAATTTCTAATTGTATAATTTGACTTGCGTTGCTTGGTTTCCAAGGGAAAATAGTGAAAAAAATGGCGAGTACATGAGGGGAGGGGGTGAAGAGGAAGTATTGATAAAGAAAATTTATATCACCGAACAAAATTACCATTTATGGTCAGTACGATTCATCACGTGAAATTTCGTCACATTCTATCGCAATTTATACTGTGACTTGAGAAACATCCTTTTTTGTGGGCTCAGCTCCGCCGCCCTTATTATACCTACGAAAAAATTTATGGAAGCAAAATTGCAAGAAACTGAGTCTACTTCAAATTTTTATACAACTTTTGTCATGTTAAACCCGCTGTTTACGGAGATATAGCAAAAAATTGATTTGGGGGGGGGGGTCTTGAGCCCCTCCACCCGTGGATCGTGCTCTGCCTCTATTGATGCGGACTTTTGATATACTCCATAAAAAATCTTTGATGGGAATTTTTTCCGTAATATTACCTAAAATGAATGGACTAACGGTTTCAATACATCATCACAAACATCTTAAATAAAATACACCAACTTGATCATTTCTTCAAATATTTTGCATTTTAGAATTCCATACACATTGCAGAATACTTTTCAACATTCATCTGGCCGTGATTTTATTCAAAAAAAAATTATAGTGTCTTCACCCACAATCGACCCGTCGACATTTTACAATTTCGGGGAAATTGTGCACATCATCGTAGTGGCTACACTAAATTTTGTTTATTTCTGACATTTAAGTTATTTTTTAAAATTATTTCAATCGCAATTATTTCAAAATATGCCCATAATTTCACAAAAACATTCAAACTTAATTGGTGCGAGTTTTTACAAAAGAAAATGTCCAGAACTACCTCATTTTTGGAGGGCAATTGTGGACACTTTACTGTTGAAGATATATTTCATGAAAAAAAGTTTTCAACCACATCTATAATCAGTTACTTGAATTATCTCTTTTAAAATGATGATAAAATGTTTGAGGAAAAACCAATTCAAAAAATCTGTTACTACTCGAGAGATGTGCACGATTTAAACATTGCAAAAAGTGTCCACCATTACCCCGACTGACCTTAATACTTGAGATCTATATTAAGCATTTTTCTAGCTACCGTTTAAGAAAACGTTTTTATTGCTCTAAAAATAACTTGAATTTAATGAAGAGTTGGATTTGTAATAAATTTTTTAATCCGAGACACAATCATATGTACCTACCCCTTAAAAAAAAATACAACCAACAATTTGGTTAAAAAAATTTGCCAGCTTTAATTATACTACTTTTACAAAAATAATAACCCCATGTTAGGTACATACCAAATTTCAGAAATTAATACATATTTAATGAGTGATCAATTACTATTACAAAATCATACTCCTCAGTTACTTTTTCAAAAAAAAAAAAAAATTAGCATAATTAACCGGTTTCAAGAAATCTTGAGATGAAAAAAATTACCTATTTTTGCTGAAACTATTTCGCACTACATATAATTACGCAACAATTATTTTACGTAATAATATAATGGAATATAACGTACATTCCACAAACTAGGGATCGTAGGGAAATTTTTTGTGACATTTCCGTCGTAAGCCTTCGTAAGAGATTGTATCTACTACCTACCTACGTAGGTATTTGAATTTAAACTGAATGAAAATGTATTACAACAAAAGTTAAAACCAACAAAAGTTTCTATACACCAGCATTTTGGTTAAATCGAACATAATGAAACAAGAAACCCACAATAAAATACAAATGTATTCTATTTTAAAATAATTTTCATTTTATAGTCAAATGTACAATAGCCGAACAAATGCAGTAAGTAGCTCCTTCATTCAACTCGACAGGCAACTAAAATAACAAATCGGTATAGAGGTATTCAAATATGATTGAATAACTCGCAGCATACAATATTCGTGTTTACTTTATGACGAGGATACATAATAATTAAACATCGCTATAATGATACGTACATCGAAATAAAAGGCTAATCCAACATTTACATTTCATTATAGTAGGCTCGATTAAAAAATAGAAGATAAACGTTATAAAATGTTATAAGAATAGATTTTTCTCAACATACTCAACAGTTTTTTATTACGTTGTTTCAAGAAAAGCACCGTTTTTTTTGTTTTTTTTTTAAATTTATTATCATTATTAATGTATTCTTTACCACTTCGTAACGAGAAATGCAAAATGTTTAGAAGATGTTAACCGATATCTGATCGCGAATGAAAATAATCTACACCTAGTAACAATGAAATTTCGTAATCGGTGAACCAGCGATTCCAAAGATTATTGCGATTGTCCTTAAAACAGCGTGCTGCCTTTGATAAGAAGCCAATCTAGTAGTAGATTTGTCAAGTAACTTAAAATTTAATAAGACATGCATGGATCGCATGAATGTGCCCGATAATGACCTTGATCGTATCCGACAATAAAATACGGAAATACAATAACTATCGCAGACGACCTTCTTCGATGGACCTGGGCTCACCCATTAGGCGATTATTGGCGAGCCAAATACATACCTAATCCTTTAGACGTGCAATTACAGATCGCTCACAGATGAAAAAAATACAAAATTGAAGCGCACGAACAGTGAACACGTATCACAAAATTTATTGCGAATATTTCGCCATATTTAACACCAATTATTTTCGCTGAGATGATTGCCGTATAAAGACGATAATGAGAATTTTATTAAACATGCGTGTTGTGTTCTCTCCGCATAAAGAGCATGGAATATACTTATTATAAATGCCATTCGCTGACGGTAACCAAGTATGTGGATATAATAATGACGATGCGTTATACATTTTACTACAGGATTCAAAGACGGATGCGAAACACCACTCTGCAAAAAGGCATATACCTAGATTACCTACTATGGAAATTCAAATTTCAGTATCCATAATAATAAGTACGTTTCAGCGATAAATCGAAATTAAATATACCTATTTGTCTTTCACAAAGAAAAATAAATCAGAAAATTGTGAATTTACATTGTAGGTAATTCTTTAAAATTAAACATGGAAAAATGTTAACTATTCATTACGTAAGAAACACGAGCACGTGCTCAGGTAAGTTAAGCGCGTAGACTATTCAATAGCTGCAGTATTCTCGGAATTTGATACGGAAAAGTCGAATGCACAAAGCAACAGAAAGATTCTGAAAAAAAATAATAAGTACAACTTTATTACGCAGTTGAGAAAAAATATAAGTGTATTAAAATTCCCGCATGAGTTTGACACCCGGGCGAAAGATAAGATAAGTATGGCAATTCGTAGTAAATTGCTGTAAATTTTTCTTCCCAAGTACGGAATAACATATACTTACTATACTGTATCCTTATTTGTTCTTGTTTATGTTCTTGTTACCTTGCGCCTAAAACTAAAAAAATAAGAGGATTTTTGACATTTAAGTTAAAGTAACATAAGGAAAGCACAATTTTGCTAAAGTTGGAAAACTCTAGAGCCATTAAAAATGTCACCATTGTACATATGTACGTCACTTTTTACGTTTCATTGTTCAAAAATCCGTTACCTAAATTGTGATTATAAAATATCTATACTTTACCAGTTTACTTGAATAAAATGAATCAATTACATATTGAAACATAAGTTCGGGCAAGACAAGCAGGAGTGGCAATTCTATATGGTGTTGATTACTTTTTAACATATCTCATGCTCGAACAAATGTTTTTTTAAAAATATTTTTGCCTTTCAATCGTTTTTCATTGTCAAGTATGTGGATCAATGGCGTAGCTGGAAATGTCTCATGGAGGGGTCTAAAATTTTTCTGGGCGGTGGGATGATGTAATTTTTTTTTTTTTAATAAGTAGCATATAAAAAGCACTTTTCCGGGTCTCCAACTTTTAAAAACAAAGTAAAAGGCTGAATTTTGAAAAAATATTATGTTATATCTATCAAAAATGCATTTCTCAAACTTTCATGACAAAAAATAAAAGATTTTTAGGATTTCAATTTTAAATATTGAGTAAATATAGAATAGATACACGTATGATGAGCAATTTTTAATTTTTCCAACGTCAATGGGAGGTAGGTTAAACTCTTAAAACTCGTATCTAAATACGCCACGGATAATAAACCAATCAAGTATATGCTGACATGCATCTTGTACTATATGAGATTACTACCATTTGAAATGGTTTCAAAATTCTTTAAGACATTGAACAGATGAAAGAAAATCGTAAAGTTAACTTTTATTCATATTTCTTTTCATTATTTTAGTTTCTATAGTTCCTGAAATGAGCTTCACAAAAAATGACAATAATTGCTACTAATTTTTATAAATGTTTAATTAAAAAAGACAATAGTGAAGAAACTATAGATCTGAGTTCAGAACGTCACCGTAAATCTTCTTTAAGAGGCATTAAAAAATGAAAATGATTCATACTTTCACAGACGGCAAGAAATCTTTTTGATTCTTTTCTGATGTTTAACCTGACAAGTGACAAAAAAAGTAATCTAATTTCTATACTTCCTCGTGTTTTGTAAAGGCCAACTACACGTTATGAGGAAGGTGAAGAACATCAAAATATGCAAATATAAGGACGATATTGCAACTGTTGTAATAAGTAAATAAATTGTGATGCTTTGAAACCTTAGTATCACCTTCGATAATTTCCTGGTAACGCCTTGAATCAACATTACCCTCAATATAAATTAGATCAAATATCTAGTGGTAATGATTGAACTAATTACCTATTAGGTAAATACTACACATGTAGTTACACGTATATTTCTTTACTTTACAAATTACCATTATAAAGTACATTTATAAATAATAACTGAGCGTTGATAGCATACCCTAATATGTACCATGGTTAATAATATTGATATATGCATTCGTCCATTTTACTTCCTTCAAGTACCTACCTAATTAAAATGCAATAATTTAAATTACTTGGAATCGATAGATATCAGATGTTTCCATCAGCTAAGTACATATAATATCCACACTATTCGCACAATTATTCATCAATACAGGGATCTTAGGTACAAGGTATGCAAGAAATTTAGATGACGGAAACGCAGAAATTTTCAACGACATATGTACGTTGATTCCTTTCTGTTCATTTCTAATACTCCGTTGGTACAGAACCCAATAAAATCAAATGACGGCTATAAAATGAATTTGTATACCCATTAAGTGAAATAAAATGATGATAAAAAAGACTGCATAGGTGAGTTGGGTAACGGTAAAAAATTATTTTTGCATTTCCGTCACTCAAATTTCTTGCACACACAGTAGTTGCCACTGCAATGAAATGATAACGCATTTCTAAATAATTGATAAGCAAGTCAACAGATCATTCGAAATTCGCATATATAATACGTAAGTATTAGCTGTACTACACAATTATCTACTTCATTTGTAGAGTCGCTAAAAGTAGGAAATAAGATGCAATTCTGTTATAAATGAACTATTACAAGAAAAAACTTAATGTAGAGACATTTAAAAAAATTTCTAGTACCTAAGTAATACTCTTAATTATCTAAGTACGTACACATATTCAAACAATTAGGAATTTCAACTTGTATGACGATCTAATCAGAAATCAATATCAATGTGATAACAATGAGAGAGTAACAATACACATATACACGTAATGTACCAGCATGACAACACAGCTCCACTTAGGCACTTACCCACTATACCTTTCCAACTGATGTACTCCTTCTTGACATATTTTTCCGAACCACCATTTAAATACAGATTTCGATCGTATCTATATTTATGTAAGTACCAATGAAAATGAATAATTTAAACACGAACATGTCAGTCACAGATTACAATTGAATCATTCTATCTAACTCAGCGATCGATTACCGATTTCAAACTAATAGACAATTATTTAACTTCAAGTAGATAATGAAAACACTAGAAGAAATTAGGAAGAAATTATTTTGCTCGAACCTTTACTATTACTACCAGTTAAAAATTTCTTCAAAATGAACATCAACCAATTGCAAAAGTGTGTAACTATCACGTGACAAATGAGAAACTGTTTTTTTTTTTTTTTTGCATATTCTCACTGACAATCAAATTATCAAGAATTGGTCGTGTTTAACAAAATATGTTTTCAATTAACGAATGAGGGCCAAAATTAATTCCTCAACGACAAAATCATCGTAATCTCTTGACCTATCATGTTTTTATGTTTTTAAATCTTTAATTCAATGTTTCGTTTTTCCAAAAAAGTTTTGTAACAAGGTGCAAATAATAACAACTAACAACATACATGAAATTCGTACGGTTGCCAGATATTCGGTATTTGTTTTCTCTTGGAAGAAATAAAGACCCATATTCCATAACAAAAATTTCCGGTATTTTATATTTTTTGAAAAATTATCGTTTTTTTCATTTGATTCTATTTTTTGATGAAATCAATGAATCACTTAACATTTCAACCTTAAGTATTACAACAATGGTGAAATTCATCTAAAGGAAAACGAAAACCCTTACGTACTCCTTACATTTATATTGCAAAACCGACCTTTATTTATTTATTTTTTTAAGCATGCCGGATAAGGACTGTTTACTTTTTTTTTACTCGCCAAAAATGTCCGGTAAAGTTGAATTTTTGATTTGGTAACCTTACAAATTAGTTACCTAAGTGTGAACAATACATATAAGCTAACGTATGAGCAAAATTAAAATGATCGAATTAATAATCTGGATCGTCTTCCAGATGTCATATTTTTCTACGTAGACTTCAAAGTACAAGTATGGTATGTATTTTTGCATAGGAAAGGAACTTAAGAGAATGAATACTCTATTGTGTTCTAATGGTGAAAAAAATGCTCAGTTATTCTCACAAAATTTTCGATTATTTTTCTACACTTGAGTTGTCAAAAATTAAAAAAAAATAATTCACAAAAATAGTGAGTACAAACTTTAACGGCAGCCTACCAAAATTTTCATCTTAATTAAAGCACAACTGTTGCTTCTATAGGTTTCATTCAGGCACATTGCTCGTTGGTTGTTATAGATGGATACAATAATGCAAAAATAACTTCATTCAGTTGTTTTTTCCCGTTTAACGAATGAATTCGGGTCAAAAATTTATCCATGATATCTATATTATAAAATATTGAAAAATACAGAGTGACTTCCCATAATTTCAAATGACCGACAAAACGAGGTGAGTATTTTCGAGTAGATTAAGTTTTTAAAGTATAAGGCTATTCTATAGACAGCGTTAGGTATATAGATATACCTAATTGTTAGCATTTTTTATTGAAGTTATTATCAAACGATAATGTTTATTAAAAAAAAAACCATTTGTTTATAAAAATTTACAGCATTAAAATTTTTTTGATATATTTTGCGCAAAAATAAAAATAGTATCACGATACAATGTCTCATACTTCGCATATTGATTGTAGCATGCGCAACTTACAACCTCCGTTCTATTATCACAATATTATTCTCGAGTGAGATTAGAGACGAAACCATCAGGAAATGCGTTGTAGTAAAGATGTTTTTGAATTTTCAGACCGACCGTGTACTATCGAATTCGTATTTCTATGCTATATATGAACAATCGTTCTAAATGTCAATATACTACAATTAAAAAACAATTGAAGTAATGTTTCAATGCTTTACGTTCATATGTTTAAAGGATGACTCATTTGCTGATATTATCCGAGGTAAGCGAATAATAAATATAATTTTTAAACCCTTATCAGTGAAATTTTAACGTTGCACAAACCTGACAATAAAGTTAAATTTTCAAATGTACAGAATCTCGTAGATTGAATTTTACTTTATCTTATATTTTCTCATTTTGTGTTACTTACTTGCCATTTTTTTTATGAAATTACATTTTTTTTAATTCAACATGATGTAAATAATTTTTATTCATTTAATTTTTATACAATGACCACTTACGGAAGTGCATACCTAGTTCAGCACTGAATTATATTTTTTATCCATGCAGTTTTTTAATTGGATACCGATCTACGCCTTTTGAATTTTTTTCAATAAATATCCCGTTTAATCCAAGAATAATAAAGACTTACTTTACAAAAATTTAATGTCGTTGAATTAAAAAAAAATATTGGTCTTTGGAAGGAATGTAACGAATTAAATTTTTCACTATACCTAGTCTTCATATTATTATAACACATATCTACCAAGAATGCTTCTTCATTCAAAATCGTATTTCTGTACTTTGAGTATATGTGGGTCAATGAACACCAAAACGCCCAGTAGCTGACCTCATATTTTTCGATTTACGATATGAAACAAACAGTTAAGATCAAATATCTTCGTTTTTCTGTGTGCAACATTGTATCAAAATCGATCGTATACGGAAAAATAAACATGGTGAAGTTTGAAAAGAGATTTTTCTGTAGATAAAGTAAACTTTATCCTTCTATAGTGTCTATATGCCTACCTTTTGTGTGAAAAAGTTATTGTTCTACCTTTTTATTAAATATTTGTTTCATTGAAAAACTGTGGAAACGTAACACTTTTATGAAACACGAAACATGAACAATTTTCTTCTTCAAAGATAAGCTTAAATATTTAATGACGGTGCACTTTGAGCTAACCACATGAAGGGTTCCATGTGCGAATACGCTCTTCAAGAATGATTAAATTTTTAGTCGATTAATTACGTAATTTTCTCAAGGAGAGCTACCACGATGATAACTGTACGAGAAATATTAGTTATTTTTATTGCCTATAATAATTGTATAGATAATTAAAGATTAAAGAAAAAAAACCATAATAGGGCCATCAACAAGAGACAACTTGGTTCGGCTATTTATATAGATTATTATTATATTATCATACAAGAAAAAATTTCTACTTTTTTGGAAACTTGATATGATGGAAACCTTCAGCATTGCACTAGTTAGCTGGGTAGGTGGGTACTTCAAATCACTTCAGGAATTGAATATTATTTTTAAAAAATAAAATTATTCGTTTCATATAGATAAATCATAATGCTTAGTACTTTATACTTACTCACCCAAATTGATGCTCCACTGTTATTTGGATTGGATATATTATCTTATCTATTTCTGATTTCAATAAAAATTTATTACTAAAAGATTACGTCCAGGAAAAAGTTGGTCAAGTATATTTTTTAAAATCTTTTTTGCATTTTTTTCGTCAAATAAAAAATAAAACTTTTCAACTTATTCTTAAAACTTTGATCACCTACCTTCTTGTTATGAATACCTACTCTATGGTTAACATCAAAATAAAAGAAAACGTTGTTTTTGAATTTCCTCACCCCTGATATCTTGAAATAGAGAATTGTAACTTTTATTTTTCTTTCGAGCAAAGTAAATGTTTTCGTAATGAGAAGTTTTTCGTTCACAATAGACTTTTTAACTACCCATCATTTTTATGGACGTTCCTTTTGAAATTCCTCCACAAAATTTATTATTCACTTCAATATGTAAGCGTGGGCATTTGATAAATGGATGAAGGAGTTAATATATAGATGGCCATACGTACCTTTGTATTGAAACCTTATGCTGATTTGAAAATAAAATTGTAATTCCTAACAGATTAATTTCACAGTGAAATTTACGCAGTTATTCGAAAGTGATACCATTGCAAATCAATTGAAATTTTATTTTAAATATGTAGGTACCCACTGTTACCTTTTACCTATCTTATTTTGTTATCTGTCGTAAAGTAATTATTTTGAATCAGAGATTAGTGTATTTATTATTGTTTCATTTATGATACGCCTATCTTTAGTGAATTTGGTATTTAAAGAAAGTTCACGTTTGTTTATTCAAACGAACTGAACTTCTACTGATTTTTTTTGACATCTATGCGATTTATTTGTATTCAACTTTAACATGCAGATCCGTGCGCAAGAAAGAAGAACCCGGTTTGGTTGTTAAAACTCCTCCAATGGACAAAAAAATATGAAATTTTCTAGAAAATTGGGTTATCAAGTCCAAAAAATTACATAAATTAGCCGAGTATTTCTGTGAATACAGTTTTTGATAATTAAAAGCAGCATTTTTTCCAAAATCTTAGCTTTCGTTTCGCTTAGGTAAATGTATTTTTTTAGAATGGGATTAAATTTCAGAATCTGTGGTCACTGAAAATTAGAACCCAGCGCTCAAATCCCCCCTTAGAACAATCTTGCGCGCGGGTCTGTTACAGCAATTTTATACCTATTATAAGCACCAAGTTCCATGCTTCAATACTTCGTGAGTCTGTATAGATGAAAAAAACCAACACAAATTACGTAATTTTACCTTTCGAACATTAAAATTAGGGGGACTTCTTTAGAAGTAGATGAGCAATGTAAAATTTTCCAAACAATTCTTTTTCTACCTTCAGGATTACCGTTCATCAAAATACGAATAATAGCAATCTGAATGAAGGAGAAAATATTTTTTTTAATAATTATTTAAAAGCAATTCTATATAAATTTTTTAATTCAATTAATACTTTATTGAGCAATGAATAGAAAACCTTGAAATAACATATATCTACATGTCTACACGTAGCATATTGTTCAGGTAACAGGTATGGGAATGATACAGATTCTTTCACGTATTAATAGGTACATATGGTAACTGCAGTAACAGATGAGGAAAATTTGAACTTCCTTAATTTCTGGTTAATTGGTAAAATACTTCGTTTAATAATAACG
Source organism: Ferrisia virgata (assembly GCA_900060175.1). NCBI lineage: Eukaryota > Metazoa > Arthropoda > Insecta > Hemiptera > Pseudococcidae > Ferrisia > Ferrisia virgata. The sequence goes on along the minus strand of FIZR01028180.1, from coordinate 44,786 downwards.
CAGTTATATCATCAAATTAACAAAGTATAATTTTTACATTTGTTTTCGAATATGTATGTGCCTTCTGAAACAAAGGTTGTCTAACATAAGTGGGCACCAATATTTTTCATAATTTTGGCATCTAGATGTTTCAATCATGATGAATTAAACACTTCAATTTTTAGAAGGATGCATAAAAAATTTGATTAAATGAGTAAATTAGAACTTGAAGTTATCTATCTATCGAAAAAATCATCTACCGTCTACCTTATATGCTTGATCCATCAACTTTGGTAACTGTTGTTAGTTTTTTAATACCTGATGGGTAAGTATATCGTACATATGTAGTATGCAGTAGGTATGATACAGCATAATGTAGCCTATACGAATACCTACTTACCTAAGTATATTAATTTTAAAACAGTGTTCATAACGGTGCAGAAAATATATTCAGGCTCAACCTCTTCAGCTTATTTACAAAAAAAAAAAAAATGAATGCAAAAATAAGAACAATTTGACTTCCTACTTTCGTAGTCGAGAAAGAAATTAGATTTAATTCGGCTTCATTGATGAAGGAAATAAAATTTGTAAGCGTTCCTAAATCAAAATTTTAGTCTAGATTGTTAAAAGCGGAGTTAGGTACCAGCAGATTATCTCATTCAAGACTGAAAGTTGAGCGAACTTATAGAAATTATTTACATCTGACCTATTAATTTTTTTTTGTACTAAACATCAGTATCTCATTAGGTACTTAATATTTACCCAATTTGGAACGTGTGAAATATTTTTTGAACTATTGATTCTTCGTCTAGCTACATGAAAAACAATTGCTTAATTGAAATACAAGGTATCTATTACGCATACGTAGGTACTGATTTTTTACATCGCATTTCTGTCTTTAATCGAATACCTACGATATCAGGTCTTTAGGTAGTCATTGTCTTCATGATTTATGCACTCACTTATTCATATATGTAATTACTTTAATTAGATGTGTAACTTATAAACTTATTACATTTCACCATCATATTACGGAAGATGTTTGAGGTTGATATGGTTCTACTTTCGAAGTTTGCAAAATGACAAGTTTCAAACGTAATCCAATTAAATATTTTATTTTATAAAAACTTATGTATTTTTTTCCTAATTCAGTTTCATGGAACTAGTATTTCAATAACGTGATTTTTAATTCACGCGTAGGCATTTTTTCGCAAAGTTTTTTTTTAATAGGTAGTTCACTTATTAGCTGATGAATACAGCTTCAATTTTTTTTCTTTTTCATACTCAATAATAAAATAACTTTCCCTTACCTACTTACAATCTATATTAAGAAAAGATTTAAAAAATAAAAGAAAAAACTTTAAATTTTATGAGTTTTTATACATTACAATTTAGCCACAAAGACACATAACTATTCAAACTTTCAAAGATAAAGTTACATGGCTTCAATAAAATTATACCTACTTAATTTTATGAAACTGTACACATAGAAACACTGAGATGGAAATTTTCTGCTCCAGGAGTAAAGGGATTACGGTCTTGAGTTCTGCTTGTATTTTCTTTTAGAGGTGCTGTTTACTAATTCTGGGTTTTGCTGGGTTAAAAACGAGTGTTTTTTGAAACATAAAATGAAAAAGTCAAAAATGTATTGCGTATGCGCTAGAACCTTACTAGAGAATTATTTTGATTTTGAATAATTTTAAACTTAGTACATACGATTCACGAACGTGTCCACAATTTAAAAAAAGTAAATGATTCATACCCGAGAGCAACACAAATTTTGCAATAAATAATGATCTGAGATTCGCGCATGTGCAATTCATTTCTAACTTTTTCATAAAATGTCTCAAAACTGGCCTTAAGAACTAGCAGTCCATGTACATAGCACATGTATGTAATCAAAGCAAAGGATACATGTGATCAAATCACAAACGATATATCGCTTTAATTCAATATTAAATGTCAGGAAAAATGAAACTGTATTTGGGTCATTAATTCTGATAGTGAAATGTTTTTCTTCACATTTATTTGATAATTTCGCGCTTCCGTACATATTAACGGGTGTTGAGTAGAGTTAATATGGTTTTATCAACCTTTTTCTTAAATATGAGGCGAAATTAATGAAAATAAATTAATTTACACAATTTTGACCTTTGAAAAAAAATTGTATTTTCTTGCAATCTTTGAAAATTTTCAAATCGAAAATACGAAAAAATGCCAATTTGATTTTTTTTTTATATGTTAATCAGCGTACTTTACAGAATTTTTTCAGATGTCATTTTTCAACTTTTTCAGCTAATTTTTGACATTAAAAAAAGCGGCAATACTGATTTTCAAAAAATCATTTTAAAGCTTATCAAAGGTCCTACACATTAAAAAGAAGTGTTTCAACTTTCTACCTACAATTGTTTTAGAGTTATCCATGCTCAAAATTTACCATATCCAACCTTACCTCAAAATTTTAAATGCTCATGGCTACCTCCAAAAAATCCTGTAGAACTGCGGTTTGCGGCATTTGTCATCCTCACCGAGGTCTACCCACATGAAAAAAATCAGAAAATTCACGACCCCGCCTACCACTTTGCGTGTCGAACTGACATGGAATGACCATATCTACCTAATCCCTTTTTATATTTTGTTCTACACTCCTTACTTTTCAAAAATTAGATGGGTAAATTCATATATGTACTTGCCTAACCTAGTGTCTTATTACCAAAATTGAAAAGGAAATATTACAAAAAAATTTAGATTGGTAAATGATTCCACAAATCCTATGATTTATAACCTGAGTTGGGAAAGAAAGCATAGGTTATAAATCATAGGATTTGTGGGATTATTTACCTATCTAAATTTTTTTTTAATATTTCCTTTTCAATTTTGGTAATAAGACATTACGTTAGGCAAGTATATGAATTTACCCATCTAATTCTTCAAAAAGTAAAGAGTGTTGAGTAAAATATGAAAGGAATTAGGTAGATACTGTTTCATTTTCGCGGACATGTAATATTGAATCGAAGCGATATTTCGTTTGTTTGTGATTTGATTTCATGTATCCAGACCCTGAAACACTAAAATATTACTAAAAGTTGTTGTCCAGGTATTTGTTCGCATATTATTTTTCTAATTTTTTTTTTACAATTTTAACCTTCAAGAGTTAAACCTTGTCCTCAGTTTTAAAAACTTCGAAGAGCAACCCTAATTTAAAAAATAAGAATGTACTTGGGCTATTTGATAAATGTTCAGAACTCTGTTGAATGTTGAATGTTGGTCATATGAAGAAAAACTGTGCTTTGTTTCAGAGTTTATAGCATTCGAAAAGTTGTGAACTGAACAGCAACAATGGATAAAAAAGAAAATAATGGGTAGTTTGCCGAATTTGAACGAACTTTCTGCAGGATATATTGACGTTGACATTCAAAATGATTTGTTCGCTAAAGCTTTCAAAGAAAAAGGAATTACTGTTGATTGGAATAAGAAGAAGGATCATAAACCCGTATATCAAACCAGGAGCTTGAGTGCAAATCCGAATTCATGCATATCGAGTGTACCATTTCAGAAAAAATCCAGCTATGATGTAAGTAAAAATTTCGTTATTCGATGAACCTTAATCTGGGACCATTTTGCTTAGCGGGCAAGTTTATAAATAATTTACCGTCTCCTTTAATGGTGTATATATACCTAATGAACTAACACTATGTGCAATCAAGCTAGCATCCTTTTTTTTTATGTTGGACTGTATTTACCTACAGCCCAGACTTCGACTAAGGCACGTCCTAACATTCTCGTCATTCCCTCAATCTATACACTACACGTTAATATCCATGTCACAGCCTATTTTTGACTTAGTTGCTTCAATGTTTATTATCAGATCATCTCACATCCTCATCTCTGCAATCTGTTTCTAAATCTAAATCAAGTTCGTATTATATTTGGTGCGCTATATTTAGAAACTTGGGGGGGGAGGGCGAGCTTCAAATTTACCAACTAATTTTTTCAAATTTGCCAACCAATTTTTACAATTTTAACAACTTTTTAAAATTTCAGACTGATTTCTCGAAATTTTATAAGTAAGCCAAGTACTAAATTTCCCCAAAACTTTGCAAAAAAGCAAATTTCATTACTAAAAAAGATTATTTGGCGCGTACACTAAAATTTTCTCATACCTATTTATTCAAATTTTAATACGTCTATATCGCATTTGCGACAAAGACTGGACAATTTTTGGCAAATCTAAAGCTGCAGTCAAGTCATAACTATACCTCATCATCATTAAGCTATTCTAGGATTTTACTGTTTTTCTAATTTCAACCAGCGACGATTTTACATATGTATTTTGCCACTAGAGGTACATTTTCTGCCACCATTGGAAAAAAATAAAGAACGTAAACGTCATACTACAATTATCACTTCAGAAGAATAACGCCCGAGCGAAGTGAAGACAAAATTTTTAGGAAATATGAAGAATACGATGTCAAAAAATCGTATTTTAGCGCATCTTGTAACTGTAAATGCCAAATTTTATCACCTGTTGAGATTGAATTATTCCACAAAAAGATACAATACTTTTCGATTGAGCGAAGGAGGGGTTGTATCCCGAGCGAAGCGAGAATGGAAATTTTATAAAATATTAGGTATAAAGAGTCGAAAAATGACCATGAACATTGGAAAATGAAATAAAAATTACAAAACTTTCCACCCCTAAAAATCGGCTATTTTGGACACAAATCCAAAAAGACTGATTCCATCATTCCATTACTTCTCATTTTTTCCAATTTCTATCAACTGTCACCCAATTTTTCCAACTCTCAAATGTTTGCCCCCCTCCCCTGTTCGCTAAGCCTCCGGTTATATTAATCTTATATGCCTGAATGCTAAGAATAAAACATAATCCAAGTGGATTTCCTGAATCTCACTTATTGAACTATAAAACCGATCTTATAATGGCAATAATTTGAATTCTTCTGAGAAATTCGGGACAAAAATTTTATCGACCAGATTTTCGAAGCATAGGAAAATTTAAGATTTTGCAAAAGAAATTCTGATTTATCATTCTCGAAGGGAAACAATTCCTATTATCGCCAGGTCTAAAAACAAGGTTCGATTTTATATGAAAGAAAACTGACAACGGCATCGTAAGAAAATGTAATACTTTAATTTTAGTTATTTGGAAAATTTTACAACGTTCTGTTGCTTCTTGGTTATCTCTGTGATGAAACGCATTTATAAAATAAAACCATTTTAAACGAAATGCCTTAATCTACATACCGCCAGAGCGACGACATCGTATCGCAAAACCCTTCCGAAGTAATATGTTTTCTTATGCAAATGAATTTGCGCGAATTTAAACAATATCAACTGGAAAAATTAAATTCTATATAACGGGTGTAAAATTTTCCTTCATGCGTGTTATATCATGCCAAAAAATCCTTTTCTGGTTTAAGTAACTTTGCTAATGAAAAATAATTTATTTTATAACGGTATTCAGTATCGTGGTAGGTACTTATTGGTAGTTTAATTACTTTCTTTTTGTTTTGGTTTTGTGATTATAGAAAGTTTTATTCAATACTCGACGATCTCGAAGTGTAAGATCAAGTTCGGTTATACCGTGCCATTCGCATAACATGGGTACATCGAATACTCATAATTTCAAACATATCAGCCGACAAGCTTCAGTTACAAGTTCTACCGGGACATCGTCTGTACGAAAGCTAATCGCAGTGGTTCGTTCGACGCCATCTCATTTAGGACCTGTGTATAGTCGACCTCTCATCTGTCACAATTTTGTTGGTTTGTGTTTATCTCATGGAATATTTACCGTGGCTTTTATCCCGATCGTCATATTACAAGGTTCAGCATCACTGTGGTGGCTGCCTAATGATATTCAAAACAAGGAAAACGATATCCAAACTGTGCTTAATTTGGGACCGCTACTGCTGGCCGTTTTATATTTTTTGGCAGCCATGTCGGCTTTGTTCTCGCCTTACATCGCTCATAGAATCGGCATAACCAAATGTTTATCCTTGTGCTATGCGATAAGCACTATTTTCATTGCTATTCATTTGTACCCCAAAGTGTACTTGTTAATTCCGGCATATATTTTAATGGGATTATCAACGGGACATTTAAATAGTACAAGAATAACGTATTTGATAATGCTGGCGTCTAAATTGAAGTTCGTTTTAAGCGAAGAAGAAGAAAATGAATTTCAAAGCAAATTAGAATCGACGAAACGAGAGTCGCTGGTGCAGAAATTATTTCGCGGTATATCATTCGCAGAAAACGTCGGTCTTATACTGGGTGGATTTATTACCTATTTACTAATTCAATTAACAACCACCCCGCTGAAAAGCGAAAAGGAACAAGATAGAAGTTTAACCGGTTTATTTCAAAACGGCAAAGATAATGATCGAATTTGCGGTTTCGAATCGTGCCCAAAAAGTTTAATCACTTCTATCAACGAATTGTTCAATAAATCCACTGGAACATCGACGAAAAATAATCTCTTGTTACCATATAGAACCAGTACTGTATTGGCTGGAGCATTTTTAGGCTGTTGCGTTGTCGGAACATTTGTTACCATATTATTTATTCACAGAATACGTATTTGTTTCAACTATGGTCCTTCTGAGAAATCGAAATTTGAAAATGTTGTTCAGACGGTTACTGCAACTTTTAAGGATTCAAAATTAACATTTCTAACGCCTTTATTTATTTTCATTGGAATTGAGCAAGGATTCATGTTCGCTGATTTTACCAAGGTAGGTAAATATTCAAAGTTAAATGAATTTACGTATGTACCTAGACCTATCTAAGATCTTTTTTTTTTCTTCTTCTTTTAATGGTCGTCAGTCTAATGGTGGCGATAGTTTATGTTATGGTACATATCCTACCACAGCTTGAGACTTTTACAGAGTTTATAATATACCGAGCTAAAGTCAACGAATATTACAATATTAGGGTAAAATGCGTGGCGCATGAATGGAAAAATGATATATACCTAAATACGTATGTTACATGTAAAGAATGCATAGCATTAACCACCCAAGGACTCACTACTAGCGCCTTCAGAGACCTATCTACTATCTACCTGTACTTAACTACTTGTACCTATTATTATTTTCTTAGAAAAAAGGTTCTTCAACCATATTAAAAATCCATCGTAAGTTTTCGAAACAGACCACGAATACTTGACTACAAACTTATTTTCACTTGTATTCCCCTCGTGATAAATTTTGCTTCTTCGAGAGTAATGAATGATATGTAATTTGAATGTAAAATTTGTTGGGCAAAAGTTCCTTTTAAAAATGCATGTAACGCGGTTAGATGGTTCGAGCTCGAAATGTCTAATTTGCAATTTACCTATTGAATCAAATACTGATAATGGTTCTTGGTAAATTTGAAATTAATTTGATATTTCCTCATATCGTATTTAAAAACACCTCTGAACCTAGGTAAATTAAAGTTGCACTCATATTGATACATAGATAATTTACTGATTTCTGGAATATTCTTTTTGGTACCTTTATTACGAAATAGGTACACATATTTTAATGTACGTACTACATGCATGAGTATACTTATATGACAAATATATTTTCTTTGCAGTTTTACGTGATATGCGTAAATGGAATTCAAAGCACACCTTTGATTTTCATCAGCTTAGGTTTATTGCAATCTATTGCGGGATTCACGTTAAGTTTATTGATCCATCACATACGAAGGTATTTTATCATAGGTACGTTTAAGCGGGTTTAATTTCCAAATAATATAGTTGGTATCTACGAAAACACATTTATATCGAAGGTAGATACATTCATAATTTCGTTAATTTATAACAGGTGTTGGTTTCATCTTTCAAGCATGTTTACTTCTTGTTTTAATTGTATGGAAACCTACGAGCGACGATGCGGCTTTATTTTACGTCATATCAGCAGCATGGGGTGTGTGTAACGCTATTTGGGATACCCTTTCATTCTGTGAGTATAAAAATTTTCAACCCTAATTACTTATTGTAATGAATTGTTTTGCTATTGCATTTATATTAGGTTTATTGTTTCGCTATTTAATTTTTTTTTGTAATAAATTGATACGTGTAATACTTGGAGTACCTAAATGAAACACGTTTGCTATATTCATTTAGAGAAGTTGATATTGAGAAGAATACAATTATTTGTTTTCAGGTTCGTTGGTTTCACTTTTCCCCGATTATTGGGAATTTCCATTCTCGCAAAATCTCTTCTATAGGTTTCTAGGATTATCAATCGCGTTTGCATATCATGGTTATATTTGTACCTCAATTAAACTATACATAATGTGCGTCATGTTAGTATTGGCTGTGTTTCCATATGCATGGATGGAAATTAAACTCGATTCAAAGCAAAACACTCGTAAAAGTTTAGTTCCTGATAGTTGGCATCGATAAATTTTCTTATGTCTCGTGTTTAGCAATACTTACCTACTTATAAATCAAATTTTTGTTTTTACTTTGTTGTTTTTATTTTGTGTTACTTGAACGTGGAATCCTTTGTAAAATTTATGTATTTATCTAATACGATTACCGAGAAATATTATGTGTCTGCGTTTTTACATGTCTTACAACTTTACCGATTTCGAATGTTTTAGTTTCAATTAGAGTACAAAAAATTGAAGTGTTACTACAAATGTATTTTATGTGTCAAATATTCAATTAATAAAAATTCGATGTTTCTTTTTGAATTTCTAATAAAGTGAAATAAATCAAATACTTATAGACGCTCGTACACAGAAATGCATTTACATTTATGCATGCATGTATATTATAGAAAGTCATGTAGGTGTATAGCTACGTGTCGAAACAAAATTACTGTCGCAACTCTATAAAGCGTTAGGATTATTAAGTTTTTCATGAATCATAAAATATGCACAGACTGTACACAAATTTATTTGAAAAATACCTATATTTGTACAGTGTGGTAACGTCACTTTCGAGTTTCGATGATTGTGTAATGTGAATTTTTTTTTTAAAAATTGGAAATAAATGAGCAACCTACGAATAAAATTTTGTGTAAGAGAAAATTTCAAAAATATTACATTATTTCAATGATAATTTTTTGCATTCTAAATTTAAATAAATAGTAAATGTATTGCTTTTAAAAAATTAAAAATAAACAACCAAAAAATTTATGTACAGTGATGTCACTGGTCAACCGTCAAGCTCCGGCGCATGTCGTATACGACATTCAAGCAAGTTCCAACCTTATGGGTCTGTGACTTGTTCCGTTTGTTTTGCCTGTTTGTTTGCCTGGTTGGTTCAGCAAGTCTTGTCATTTCGAATTAATTGATATGTCATTTTCTGATATTACTCAGGATTAAAGTTTGACATGTAGTGTTATTCATCAGTCTTTTTGCATGTGGGTTTGCGCGTGTTTTAAAATATTTTTGTATAATGGAGAAACAAGATGTATGGTCAACTTCAGATATACTAGCGAACAGAAATAATTGGAGTTTAGCAGCTGATGTGGAATTACTCAAACACTTGCAAGCCTTATCAGAAGTACGTGTGTTAAATTGCTTCTATTTTACTATCAAAACTGAATTGTGTTCTTCAAAATGGAATTTTATTTTACAGAAAATCTTCACCAAGGCTTCTTCAACTTTAAATTCGCTGAATCTGTTCGAGAACGATGTAAATCAAACTTGTATTTCGATCGCCAATACTAGTAATAAATTCAAATCCTTATCAGATACTCAATTTATTGAAAGTAAAGTTCAAGAGGAGAATTTAGATATAAATGAACCGTCGAGTTCGCAAAATGAGGTATTTAAAAAGTGTATTTTGTTTTTAATTTTACTACATATTTACGATAACTTACTCGGATTCAATATTTAGCGAGCTGTAAATTGCGGAAGTGAAAACATCACTATTAAATTGAAAGAAGCTTTAGAGAATGGTTTTCGAGTTTTAGATACGCAATACGATGTAATTCCAGTTTCTGGCAGTGATTCAGATGATGATGAACCTCAGTACGTTTTTTTGCATTAATATTTTTTACATTAGGTACTTCAATATTTTCATTTATACTTTTCTTTTTGCAGAGAAATTTTGCTTAGAGCTCGAAACCCATATTTAGGTCGTCGGCTTCCTCATATCATCGGTAGTGAAGAATTCACTCGGAATAATAATTTGGGTCTAATTGATTCTTCTACTGAAGAAGAAGAAGAAGAAGAAGAAGAAGAAGAAGAAGAGGAAAAAGATGAAGACCATGAGGATACGGATGATTATGAGGAAGAAAAGAAGATTCGTGTTGATTCGGAAGAGGAGGATATTTCTAAGCAAAAACCTCCATCTCTAAAGAATGAATTTATACGTCCTCGAACAGAAGTATTTTAAAATTTTTAAAAACATTTGTAACCTGAACATAACAGCTTAATACCACGATGATAAATGTTGCATAGATTATTAGAATATCAAGCTCTGATTCTGAAGATAGCGACGTATCTATCTCGTGCAACGGGAACAGCAAAAAAGAAGAAATGAGTTCTGAAAATAAAAACAAGTCTACTGATAAATCCAGTGATTACAAACCCGTCCATGTACTAATTATTCAGTTTCATTTCTTTTTTCCATGCGTTTTTACTGCCAATATTTGTTTATTAAAAAAAATATCCTGTTTTTCAGAATTCCAATAGTTTCGCTGAGCATTTGAATACCGCTTTGAAAAATAACTCACGTAGCATTTATAACAACATTCCACCTAATTTCGGTACGTAACTGAGTTGAACATCATTGGATGCATATAAGTAGTGAAATGCAATTTTATTCAATGTTTACAAACTATACATAATTTATTTCATAATTAATATTTGCATTACATAAAAGCCATTTGTTACAATCTATTGAAGTGATTTGAAATTACGTAGCTTGAAATCACAATAAGTTTCAATTTCTACATTGTAATGCAACTATTTGGTGTTCTTTGCGTAAAATGTTCATAGTCGGCGTAGTAACTTTTAGGAGTGAGTTTGTGCGGTATAGTCTCGTAAATTTTATGAATAATGTCACTGGTTAATAATGAACAAGTGTCGTTTCATGGTCTTCTATTCAAACTCTGTACTTTATTAAGGAATCGCTCTATTACAGGGGACAGTTTTTCTCCACCCCCATTCCCGAGTAAAGATGATGATATTAGCAGTGATGAGGACAGCGATGACAACAGTGATATTTTTGCCCCTAAAAAGAAAATTGAACATTCCATTAGTGATATCAATTTCAAGTCTGATAATGGAAATGAAAGCGATGATGAGGACGAGTGGAATTCAAAAAAAACAGGTAATTTAATCCATTGACAATAATTATGTAATATAGAAGAAACTATTTAAATTATTCCTTGTCAAATATAAAGGGATTTCTTTTTCAGGTACAATTTCACGAGAATCTAGTGTTTCAAATAAACAAATTGGGCCATCTGTCGTTAGCAACTTAAATCAGTATTCTGATTCATCAGATAATTCAGGAATAAACAATGAAGTGCCTATTAAAAATGATACAATTATTAGCGGTTCTCAACACCAGTCAAAAACTAAGATAATTGATTCGAATATTAATTCTATAAACAAACGAATGGCCACAGTCATTAACGCTGAGCTGAGCGCTAAATTGAATTTAAAAGGTTCATCCACTAAAGCTACGGAACATCTCCCCTCGGATGGAAATTCTAATACGTCTTCTAAAAATCACAAATCGGTTGAAACTTCATCTGATACCACTAAGCTAAAAGATACCAGCGAATCGAAAAAAGCTCATGAGAAATCAGAATTTTTGAATAGCCTTGATAAAAATAACGACGATGATAACGATGATGATAACGAAAATGATTTATTCAAAGGAATATCAACTGTTAACAAACCAACATCTAAAGCAAAACGAAGTAAAGGATTATTCGACGACGACGATGACGATATCGATACTTTGTTTAGTCCAGTGAAATCTGTTCAAAAATCAATAAAAAACCCACCTGATTTGTTTTCGTCCAAATCGGATGGATCCATGAAATCTGATGAAATAGTCAGCCAATCTGCAGTTGAACCCCCGGTTGTGGATTTATTCACGAAATCTGATCTTTTTGCTAGTGACTCGGATTCGGAAGATGATATATTTTCGATAATTAAAGCTCAGAAGAAACCTGTTGCAAATATTTACAAAACAAAATCCGATAATCTTTCTAAAAGTGATATTGATCAATCTGCAAAAATTCCAATTTCAAGTAATGATCTACCTGATCCTTCAACGAAACCTACTGGCTTAAAAACGAAGCTACCATCATTTACAGAAGAAAAATTGTCAGCTACTGATGCAAAAATTGTAGCCAAATCGCCTAATTTAAAGAACCAGAATATGTCTGAAAAGGACGATTACAACAGCATAGCAACGTCTTCTGAAAATAACTTATTTAAAAACACAACTACCAATTTATTCCAGTCCGATAATTGTAGCGATGATGATTTATTCAACACAGTGATTGGATCTTTCGACGAACAAAGAACTACCCTTAAAAATATAAACGTATCAAAATCTGTTGATTTATTTACGGTTAACAGAGAACCTGATATTCCTGTGAGCAATAATTTTACCCCTGCAGATATTGCAAAACATACAAGTGTCGTAGAAGAAAAATGTTCGGGAGATATACAATATGATTCGTCGAGCGAATCTGTACAGGAGATTGGAAATTTTTCTGGGCCAAATGTGGAGAACATGATTTCTCCTAATGGAAAAATTGATATTTTTGCTAAAATTATCCCACCAAAGTTATCATCATCCTCGGAAGATGAGAACGAAGATGCAAAAGAAGGAATCATGTCTGATGGTCATTTTAATAGATTTCTAAAAAATAAGAATGAAGAAAATGATACTACGTCATTACATAGCAAGGATAATTTATTTGACGAATTTTCAAAATCAGGCGTTGAAAGTGATGATGAAATGGCATCATCTTCATCTCGTCAAGACGACCTTTTCGGTGAATACGATAAATCTACAGACACTAAGAAATCTGAGGATACGTCTGACTTATTTGTGCAAAAGAATAACGTGTTTACTGAATCTTATGAGAGTAGGAGTTCAATATTTTTACCGCCTAAAGATGGTTTATCTGATGAGTTTTCGGAAGATGAAGACGTTAAGGATTTAAATTATTTGTCACAAGAAGATGATGACTTTTTCGGTGAAAAATTTGAAACTCCTCCATTCGAAGCAACCATACCTGATGATATGTTCGTTGAAAATCCCCCTGCAAACATTTCTGAAGAGTTGCAGGGAAATTCAGCAAATCCTGAAGCAGCTCTTATTGAAAATATATTATCCAATTCACTTGAAAAACAAAGACATCGAGCTTCTAATGGTGAATCCTCTCGCGATGCATGCGAACCAGGTTTTGATTCTGAAAATCATCCCGGGAAAAATAATCCAGCAGTTGATCAGAATTCTTCTATCCAAAAAGAACCTATTCCATCAGAGGCAAATATCGTTCACGATACTCTCTTTTCCTCTAGGCTAAATAATGAACTTTATGAAGTTCCAAACGAACTAAGATTATCCAACTCGGATGAAAACAAATTTTCTGGTAATAACCATCAAACTTCACCTTCCAAAAAAACGTCGTCAGATGGGTTCAACTTTTTCCGTAATCAAATTAAAAAACAAGAGAATTTTCAAGATGGAAACGTCGATACGAAACCATCTTCCAGTTCTGATACTGAAGCTATAAGTGCTACTGAATTTGAAAAAAAAAGTCCTGAAAAAACACAAGGTGAAGATATACAAGATGGCAATGTATTTGTGAAAAACGTATCATCAGAGCCTGCTTTGTCGTCGCCAAAAGTGCCAGGTGGGTTTCTTAACTACGTAAAAATTGTAATAGGTTTCATTATTTAATTGAAAAAAAATTTTTAGGTAAGTTGGCTTTGAATAGAGGCTTGAATATCAACGTTAATGCATTATTACCTGGAAGTAATTGGTCATCAAAAATGAAACAAAAACAACGCACTGAAGAGATTACGTCTAACGAAAAACAAACAATTGGACCTGATCCTCTACATGAACCGTCCAGTGTTTTGGAGCAGTCTACTAGCTTATTGAATAATGTTATCAAAGTAATATTCACTAAAAGCGTGATCTTATTTTTTTTTCTTTTTAAAATTTTATTAATAATGCTATGTTGTACAGGAAAGAGCGAAAGTATCAGGAAAACGACGACCACCTTCTCGAAACGCTCGTAAAAGTAAAATCTTAAATGATAATATATTTGGTGATGGACTTGAAACAGAACTATCGCCAGAAGAAATCAGTACTAATCATTCTCCAGATTCATCAAAACTATGCCAAAAAGATGAAACTGAAAAACCAAAAAATCAAAGAAGCACTATTGTGTTGACAGGTGATCTGTTCGATGATGAAAACAAATTTGATGATTTATTTGAAACCAACAGCATCAAAGAAGAAAGTAATACCGCACAACCAGGTTTGCAAATTTCTGTCTTTTGTTTGCATCCAAAATTTTACACTTTTTCGTTGAATTTTCTATTTTTAAATTCAAGATATATTACGTTACACAAATAAATCCCGTTCATCAGATATACGAAGTTCAGATAAGGAAAATGATGCTGATCTGAATTTGGATGTAAATTTGATAAAAAATCGATTAACAAGTCTCACAAAAGTAATTATTGATGTTTTTAATAAATATTTTAAACGACGAAATTAAATCTTTTACTTTTTATAGGATCGCGCTAAACCTCAAAAACGCACTTCCAAACCGACAAAAATGTTCGTTAATTCTCCAATAATTTCAGATGGAATCGAAACTACATCTGAATCGGAATCAAAACCGATTACCAAAAATTCGGGTGCATTTGTAGTTGAAAATTCTATCCTTGCAAATTCTTCTGAACCAACATTATTAAATACTGGGGCTCGTGTTGCAAAAAGCATATTTGATAGTTTGGAAGATGAAAATGACGATATGTTCGAGAGTGTAAAATCTAAAAAAATTATCGAAGGAAAACTTGTGATAGAATCGCCGGCGCCATCTAAATCTACTCAACATTTACCAACGACCAAGTCTGAAACAGTTACGAAAATTGATTTATTTAATGATGACGATAACCAAGACGATGAAATATTTACTTCAACGAAGAAAGTGCTTTCATCAAATAAACTGTCTAAGAAAAGTTCGTTATTTGAAGATAACGATGATGATGACTTATTTGGTTCAAAAACTTTGATGCCTTCTGGTCCAAAAACGTTAGGTAGTATGCATTTGTATGAGTTCATTTTTTTCTAATTACAATCTCAATGTTTTAAATTTATATATTTATATTATAATTCTAGATTCAGTGGTTTCTACAACAAAAACCAAAGTCTTAAACGAAAGACCACGAATGGTAAAGCTACGAAGTGAAACTGTGAGGAAAGATCCGTTATCGGGAAAGGATTTCACTGGACCACTTTAGTGGTACAATTTTTTTAATGTTATTGCCTTGTTCAAAAAATATAAAGACTGTGTTTTGAAATTTTTTTAAAATTCCCTTTTTCTAAAATTAATTAAAGTCATGTTGAAATTTACTACTTCAGGTGTAATTACCAAGTGCCTTATAATTCTTGTACGTGTAGTAACGTCAACGAAGCAATGTACTTTTCCTCACCTCCCGATTACGATATAATAATTCCAAGTGGGTGATTACATTTTTTAGTTGACGGTACTGCAAATGTTAAACAAAATTCATGCAAAAATCGTCATCAGTATGAAATTAAGAGTTCCCGACTACTTGTAATTAAATTTTCGGCATTTTTATTGCGTATTTAAAAATGTTTTAGTTCCTTTATAATCGATATATGAATCCTTCAATGTAATTTTACGAGCTTGTATTTTTCTACTTTATCTTCGTATGTATCGGAATTAAGAAGTTCATTTCAAGGTGTACGTCATTTATATTGTGTGTTAATTTATACATTTATGATAGAAATTCTTACCTACATGCGTTAAATGCTGTAATAAATATGTGATTATTTCATTAACCAGTGTTACAGAATGTTACCATGTCTATGTTTACTACTACTGGCCGAAATGCAGGATTTTACGTCCTTTATTTTTCCTATTTTTATTTTTTATTTGATCATCGTTCGAGTATGATTTACTTGTTTTAACGGCTGTTATCTATGATACCTGTAATTTTTTTTAATGCATTACCTAATACCTATATTTTTTATGCATGTTGAAAAATTTCATTTTTATATTCAAATAAATTTATTCTTAAATTTAAAATTCATTTATTTTTTATGAAAATTTGATGATAGAATGCTTGGTTTTAATTTATGGTTCTCTTGCTTCATGATTTTTTTCAATGAGTTGGCTCGGTTCCCACAAAATTAAACTGAGTTAACGTAAGTTTACCTACAACATGAAAATTATTGTAAGTATTGCGTAGATACTCGTGCAGAGCTTACGAAGTTCAATAATTTCTGATGAAGAAATTTCAAAAAAATCCCAACGTAATAAATATTTATATTCTCAATCGACTCGCATACTAAGACAAATTTTGCATGTTTCTTTTCGTTGGAGAAAAATTTGTATGATGTCTCCATAATCTGTCTACTTTCTTGAGATTTCTATTATTTTCATAATCATACAAAAGAAACGAACTATGCAAGTATACTAATGTATGTATGTGCATTTAATTTAATACATTTCAGATTTTCTTTTTGGTGAGAAAATCATATTTTTAAAAGTTCTTTTTTTTGGTTTGGTGCGTAAAACTTGTAATCAAATAAGAAATTTTTCGTAAAAAAATATCGATAGTAATACTAAGAACTAATGATGTTCCCATTCAAAATTGGAATAGTAATTAGCAACGCGGCTAAGATGTGGCCCTGAACTTACAGTGGTGAATTTTCAAAATTTAAGATGGTAAAACAAAGAATAATGTTTCTTGCAAAAGCTAATTTCTTCATTTATTATTAATAAAAATAGTAAGTACGGTGTAAGAAAACAAATATTTTTTAAATACTCCAAAGATTAATGAAATGTAAATTGCCTTGACTTTACTCTAATTTTTCATGTTTTCTTTTGAAAATCACAATGCACTGGTAAAGAGTAAAGGTACTTGAAGTAGTTTTTGTTTGATAATTTATAAAAATTTGATAAGATATTACCAAAATTATAAAATATTAAAAACTTCTGCCAAATGTCAAATGTCAACGCGCAATTCTACATCCATATAGAAAAAAAAAAAAAAAAACAAAAAACGCCAACATTTCGTTTGGCGCAATATTTTTAAAGGTCATTAACCCTTAAATCTTCAACCATTCGGAGTAATTGTATGAAAATCCAGCAGAGTCGCTGCATTAGATTTTAAATTCTCAACTGAACATACCTGAAGAGAGAAAAAAGTAGTTCTCAGTTCTAAGTTACTTGTTAATGTTCCCGAAAGTTTTAATATATTATTAATGAATTTATTAATTGAAATTTTGATGATTTAAAACATTTTGAATTCTTTTTCATTACATTATAAATCACGTTACGTACTTTCAAAATCAGTTACGTCAATTATCAGCTGTTGCGGTAGAATTCATCCGCATTGTAAACTTGCATCTAGAGTAACTTCTCGTTTTGATAGATAAAGCCAGGGTTTCGATTACATGTGATTTTTGAATTAAAATTAAAGTGGTTTCACAGTTGTATCGATATTGTTATATGAAATATTGACGTATTCTTCGTATATGTTCGAGTGTTTATTATAAAATAGTCAAAATTCCGGTCCCAACCAAGAAACGAGAAGGCGCCTGTCCGGGCCGAAACGAAGATAAAATGCGACACAGTACTAAGAGTCGTCCAAAAAGTGTGAGGTAAGTGGTATTGTATGAGAGTGTTTACATCGTAATTATGGTACATTAATACTCTGCTCTTATGCAGGATATTACTAATTTTAATATTACTTCGGAATGAATTATCGTATCTGTTCTTGTTAATGAGATTTATATTCAAGTTCACTCATGGCCTCTTGACCTAAATATTTATGCACTTGATAATCGAAGTATTGATCTTTACAATAGGTGTAGGCGTGTCGTTTGTAAAATTTTCGGTTTTCATAACCAGTATTATTATCGTTCATTTAAAGTAAAAAATACAATTGTAATATTTAAGAAATTCTTCTCACTTCTCTAGTTCTAGTGTTGATGATTGTAAATTTTTCGTTTACTCATTACACCTAATGGTTATCTAAACACGCTTCGTATCGGCCAACTAATAGATTTCCAATGCATTTCTAATACGCATCCTGCCTTTACATTCTAATAAGAATTCTTCACTATTTAATCATTTTTTAAAGGAGTAACCAGCGACCTAGACCTGCGGAAAGAGTAGTTCCCGCTGAAGGAGTTTATGCCAACAATTTTTTTATGCATGACGCTACGTCCCACGTTGGAACTATTGTTAAAGTAAGCTTAACTTTTTCATTAGTTGTGGCAGATCTGTAGCAGAGACTAATCAAAAGAAATATCTGTTTTTGTAGCTGGAAACAACTCAGGGTGTATGTTACGAAGGAATATTCAAAACATTTTCTCAAGAGTTTGATGTTGTTTTAGAATTAGCGCATAAAATTGACAATAATGATCCGCAAAAATTTGATGCTCATGAAGTGGTTGATAATTTAATTTTTCAAGCGAAAGATATCGTCTACATGAGCATTGAAAGCATTGATGTAAATTATGCTGTTAAAGGTAAAACGGTATTTCCTTGTATTATGAGTTATTATAATTTTCATCGTAGTTAATTCCAAAACTGATTAATTCTTATTTCAGACTCATTCATCGACTCTGGTATTAGCAAATTTAATGGCGAGGTGAGTGGAGAAAAGAAATTAGAACCATGGGAAGGAGCAATGGGAAATGGTGAAGAAATCGATTTAGAGAGTACAGAAAACAGTCAAGTAAATATCGTATGTATTATACTTTTGCACCATATTCATTTCATTATGATCTTGATTTCGATTGTTCAGAATGGTTGGAATGTTATTGAAATGTTTGAAAGAAATCAAAAACTAGGAGTTGAATCAACATATGATGAGAGTCTAGCAGATTACACTGTACAGATAATTAAAAATAACACCAAAGATTTCAAGTAAGAAACTCATTTCCCTATAATTGTTGTGTAATGGTTTGTCTTTGAAAAATGCTTTTATAACTCATTTATTAGAACATGAGTTAGGCCTTGAAATAAGGTTATCTACAGCAATCTTTATATTCAAATTTCACATAATAAGTTTCTTTGGACAGTCTGCGTAAACTTCACGAAATTTTTGTTCTGTTTTTGATTGTTCCATGATTACTTTGTAGATGAAATGAGAGCAATGAAGTTGTCTATAAAATTTTCTTATCTAAAATCAATCATGAATTCTCATCCGAAAAAATCTATGCAGTTTGTGTAATAAATCCATACATTTTTTAAGAATACTTTATTTGTGTTACGGTTAATGAATTAATGGTACATGATAACTTTTTGAATGTGGGAAAAATAAGTTCCCTATTCATCGAATCGAATAAACTACAGTAATAGTCATGGTTTTACGTTGAAAGGCTGCGCAATCGATAATTCCGCGCGGGACTTGTGCGAAGGCGCGACCTACCATAATGCCCGAATATTTGTGGAAAAAAATTAAAATTTTATTTTTTAGGGTTTTTTTCAAGTTTTAATAATGATGAAATGATGATTTTTTTATGAAGTGTTTTGAATATTTTCGTGATTTCGTTTGAGTTGAAACGATTTTTTCATTTTTGTAAATTTATTATTCCTTCATTGCTTTATCATGCTGTATTGTCTCTTGATATCCGTAGTCCATTATTGAAAGTCAATAATTACAATGTAATTATCTTTGTTCTCCATTTGTAATTGATTAATTGTATTTATTTTATCTTAAGAAGAAAGTCGGTCTGAATATTCAGTTGTGTCAAAAATATATTTACAGAGAAGAAGAAGCTAAAGCAAATAGAATAGCAATGGAAATCGAACGAAGTCCGTCTTCTCAATCACGTGCATTATTAGAAAATGGAGAAGACGAAGAAGAATTATATGCAGCGGTCGTACGACCCGGTGGCGAAATTGACGGAAAATACGTTCCTCCGCCAAAACGTAAAAACCCTCAACATCATAGAAGTACAGGCAGTGGCAATGCGAGCGGCTCGCGAAGTTATTCTTCAAATGGTAATCATTGTGTAACTAGCCCTACTTCTAGCCACCCTTCGTTCAACATTGTTATAAGCACTACAAACACACCGTCGAAAGTTTCATTCAGTAGCTCTAACCATAGTTCAGTTCCAGTTTATACATCCTCTAATATAATGCCCATTATTCCTCCTCGTTCGGTGATCCGTCAAGGATCGAATCCGCTGCCATCTCATAATACATATCCTCCGCGTGATAGGGAGCCGAGAATCAATGGACAAATAATGGAAAACCATGCAAAGCACCATAACCGACCGCCGCCTCTGATTCTTAGAGGAACGGCCAGAGGTAAATGCAATACGACAGCTGTTTGATGCGTGAAAAAAAAAGAAAATGCGCGCTTTAGTTCGCAGAGTAGTTGAATTTCTTTTTTTTTCGTTGATGAATATGAAACCGCTGTTATTTTGCTCGCCTCAGCGTTTTTGTTGAATTTTTTTGAATTATGATTTTTACGTATTTGATTTTCTTTTATTTGTTCATTTTGATTTTCGCTTTTCTGTTTCCCTTGTTCTTGGGAGTTGTATCATTGGCTTTTTATATAATTCTTATATGGACCTTTTTAAGAAATCAAGATTTTTCCTAGAATTTCATCAACGAATCAACGTTGATAGCGCTTGATTTATTTTTTAGTTGTGGAAAAGAACAAAAAAAATTCTTACTAGCGATTTTGATGTGTAATTTTTTTTTATATTTCTATTCCAAGGAAGCATGAGTCCATTCGTATCTGCTAGTACATTATTTTCAATTACTAACTGTTCGTATTTATCCATTCTAGATACAATACGGCCCACAGGTAACCAAAGATCATACAACGTACCTGAAAGTCCAAATCGAACTCAAATGAACAATTCCTCGGCGATATCGAGATATCATCATCAAGCACCGCAACAATACCATCAGCAACCGCCGGCGCACGCTGCACATTCGCAACCAATGCGTGAAAATAGTAATCGTTCATCGCCTGAAAATAAAAACGCAACGATGTGTACTTCGGCTGTCGTAACGCAATCGCAAAACATTCCTCCGTACACGGCTGGGGGCTTGCATCAACAACGCGCATTTCCCCAAAATGTACCAGGTACAAATCACTCGCAAAATCTACCGTCAATACAGCAACAACAACAACAGCAGCAACAAAAGTCACAACGTACTTCACCCATATCCGTGCAAGCCATACCCAATGGAAATACGGACTATCAGGGCAAGCAGATGCCTCCTGTATCACAACAATCACCCCATCAATATCACAGTCAAAATCAACAAGCCGCTGGCGGGGTCAACGTTTCTAATACTCAAAGGAAACATCATCATCATCAACAACATCATTCAAATTCTAGAGGTGAGCTGAAAAAATTTCATCATCAACTGTACGTGTAAATAAGTATTGTTATAGTGGTTTTAAAATGATGGGTCAAAAAAAGGTTTTCGAAATTAGTTCACTTTGAGTAGATCTACAGATTAATGGACAATTATTGATTAAAAATTTTTTCATGTTAGGACGTGAAGATCAAATCAGCGAGTTGAAAAAATTCGGCGCAGATTTCAACTTATCGTCGTATGACGGTAAGAATAAGGAAACGGCAGAAGCCCCGAAACAAATTCAAGTAGTAAATAATCGTAATAAATCGCCGCCAACGATGCAACAACAACCACCACCGCCGGTTTCGGAACGAAATGTGGTTACCGCATCGTTAGTGTCAACATTGCCGCAATCTAAGCATACAACTACGGCTCCGCAAACGCCGCAGCACGCTATGGTGATGCCGTCGACAGCCACGCAAACAGCAGCTGTCGTCGCTAGCCACGCTCAAGCAATAGCCGTACCGCAACCAGGCGCTGGATCTGCAATGCCGCTAACTCAAAACGCACCTACAAATCAAGTTAGTATGAAACCGCCGCCACCACACGCGCAACACGTTGTTCCGGGAGCGCATTATGTTCCCCAGCATCCGGCAGCCGGTGCCCCGCCACCACCTAATCACCCGCACGCTCATATGCAGCAGCGAGAAGCTCAGGCATTGATACCTCAGCATTTACAGCAATCGCCAATGGCTTCGGCTTCGCCACCACATCCGACGGCGCTACCTCAACAACCGATATTACCTCATAAACAACCAAAGCAATCGCATCAGATGCCTATGCATCAGTCAACGGCGGCGTCCGTGGTACAAATGCAGCAACAACCTCCCGTTATGCCGCCTCAGTCTTCGGTACCCGCGCCTAATATACCGATCGCCCAACATCAGGCGCAAAATCAACAAAAAGCTGTGATAAATTCTCAAACGCCTAATGTACAGAGTGTTCACGCGCAAAATGTGCTACAACCTGGTCAACACCAATCGCCTAACAGTCAGGGTGTAGCGTCGGCGCCGCAAAATGCTAGTACGCAATGTGTTCAAAGATCACCGCCTCAGTCGCAAAATATAAAGTCCGGCGCGACACAGACATCGATGTCGCCTTCGCCGTCTATTTCGGAGCGCGGTTCACCCGATGCTGAAAGTAATGTCAAGAATTCCGCCAAAGACGATGATGAAATTGATGATGTTACGTCTACGTTGAAAAAATCTACGCTTAATCCTAATGCTAAAGAGTTTGTATATAATCCAGCTCCGAAGTCGTTCACTCCTGTTAGCGTAAGTTTAAATGAAGCAATTAGCCTTGCGGTATATGTTATTTTATCAGGTCAATTAAATACTTAACTGCTGTTATGTTCATCTTTTGCAGAGATCTCCGAGTACACCAACTCAGTCGAGGCCTCATACTCCGCAAACTCCGAGTTACAATGTACATTCTGTGAATACAGCCACCGGAATACAAATGGTAGTTCCTGGTACATACGTTGTAGCTGCAGCTCAACCGGCGGCTTATGTACCAGCTGCTCCTCCACAGTCGAGTAGGCTTCGTAAAGGTATTAATTTCATTGATGATACTTCTACTCCTGACAGAAATTTTATTCGTTTCCATCTAAAATGGTTCTCCTACGAACGAGTGTACTCTCGAGTTGTGAATTGTTTTATAAACTTAATGCTTATCAACATTCACATTTTCCGAGAAAATGTAGCCTAGCAGTTTGAAGTCGTTTAATTAGTCCCTACCAGCAGGTTGTGTGTATTTTTCTATTTGAATTTTCCAAACAATGGTTCTTATTTCAAAATTTGTTCTCTACCCAAATTAATTGTAAATTATAAGTAATCCTTCCTGACGTATCTGTGGGTACTGTAACTTCGAGCATAAAATTTGAAAATCTGTTTCTACATTTACGCCAATACATTGACGGGAATGAAAGTATTACTTTTGATGTATATTTCATATTGTTACAGTCACCGTAGGCACTCATCGAACTGAGTATCACCCGTCAAATATGCAAGTTGCCGCGGCTACCGGTCAACCACTATTGGCGCCTTCGGTAACATTGACGCAGTCTCCTCTAGGCCCTGGTACACAATTCGCCGTGCAAGGCTATTCACCTCATCCGCATTTAGCGGCTGCGGCAGCCGCAGCAGCTGCTGCTCAACCTTATCAGCACGTTCAGGTAATATTTATTCATGTGTAGCTCGAGCAGGAAATTGATGATTCGATAGTCTCACATATCGTTTGAAATAATGTTCTACAGATGGTTCGTATGGTTCCTCAACAAGGAGGTGGTGTGGTACCATTGGTACCCTCTTCGATCAGCTATCACGACACGACCGGTTCCGGTGCGACGACTATGTACATGAATCACGGCAGCGGTGCTGTCGCTATGGCTCCCCATACGCAACACGTCCATCATCCGCAACAGCATCCGCCTCCTAGTACGGCACCTTCGCCGTCACAAACGCCTCAAGGTCCGTCACAGTCGCATACTCCAAATAGCTATCAACAGCCTCCCTTAACAGCCCAAAGCGCTCCGCCATTTCCACCTGTCATGTGTCCAATAATACCAGCACCACCGCCACATGGTCCACCTCATCATATGGTCGCAGCTCCAGCACAACCCCACGCTATGCAACAGTATTTACAACATCCTCAAGGTAAATATATGTAATTTTACAGGGTTAATTCGAGAATATGGTAATTATTTCGATGTACTATGTGTTGGATGGAAGTCTTATAGTTTTCGAATTGGTTTTCATTACTTAGAGGGATTGTAGGAATGAATAATGAAGTGGATTTTTTTTTGTTTACAATTTTGATCGAATAGATGTAGATTTTTCATCGAAAAGAGAAAGTTTCTTTTTAATAAGTTTTTTTTTGTTAAAAAATGGTTTTTACGTTTCGTGTAAATTTTTCAGGTTACCAGAGGAGATGAATATGAGGTTCGTATGACGCTTATTTTCGTTTCGGGGTACCTGAGCTTTTTTACTTTATTTGGTTTCTTTTGTTCTCTCGCTATCGTTTTCCTCCTCTTTTCAGAGTAATTATATGCAAAGGCTTTTTTGTTTGTTTTTTTTTTTGCTTGCTGTTACCATTTCAGATACAGGAATATGTCTTGATATTTTACTCCCTAAATTACTGAATTTTCAATTTTTTGACTGTCGAGCTCATGTTTTCTGTGCGATTCCAAATTGCACAGAAAAGAAAATTATTTGAAAATACAGGTTGAGTCATTTAAAACACAACGGAAAATTCAAGCGTTGTAGGGTAGTATAACTGCTGAAAGACCCTCTCTCGACTATTTTGAAGACGACCTCACAACTCGGCTTTTCATAAGATCGTATTATCAATTGTGAAGGGAAGTCATGAAATATTTTTAATGGAATTTTTGATAAGGTTTTTGCATTTAACAGGCTTTTAATTCTTGAAAATCAGTTTTTCAGGGAAACCTAGCATCCTAGTAATAAAATGTTTAATAATAAAATCGTAGAGCGTGTAATCTCCTTTCTGCAGCGAGTTATATTTCTTTTCTGAGAAAGTTTCATTCAGAAAATCGTATTGAGGAAGTTTAAATTTTTTCAAATTTTTAACTTTCGTCGAAAAAATTGAAAGAACTGAATTTCTCAAAGATGAACCTACCATTTATCGCAGATAAGAAATTTAACGTCCTACAATTTTCGTTCTTACCATTTTATTTGTAGAAAGCATAGCTTGCCTGAAAAACTGATTTTTAAGAAGAAAAATTGTTTTAATCACTGAAAAAATTGGTAAAAATTTTGGCAAAAATATTTTGCTAGCTCACTTATCATAAACCACAAATATCAAGGTCCGAGTAATAAGGTTGTGTTCAGAACAGTGGAGTGGTGACTTTCCAGTAGCTGAACCGAATTTACTATACTAACACAGTATCAGCATGCTGATGAACTATATTAGGTTGCGTTTTAAATGACTCACCCTGTATTACAGATGAAGAATAGAAGTCTCGAGAAATTTTCATGTCGCGAGATTAAACTCTGTTGAATTTACCAGGTCATTATTTTAAAACTAATTTAATTGAATTAGAAGTGGAAAAAAAAGGAAAGAAGGAAAATTGTAAAAAGTTATGTACTTGTCATAATTGGTCTGAATAATTATTAAGAATATCAGAAATGAATTTTCACTTGATATCTAATTTCTTTTTATTCGTCTTTCTTTAATCTAGCTCATCACAGAGCATGACTCTTCCATTTCTTTCTTTAATGTCAGAGAGTAGTAGATGTGTAAATCAGCGACTCTGAAAACAGTTTGATGAACTGAAATGAAAAAAAAATTGCTAATTTCGAGCCTGATTTTCTGTGTCATATTGTCAATAAAAACCAGGTTATTACAGTCTATCGACGAACGGCGGATGAGCGAGGAACGTCAAAAAAATACGTTTTGGGGTCCTAGAAGACCATTAAGACGAGTTTTAACTATGTCAGATGTTTATTTTTATTTTTTTATTTTTTTCCGCTGAATATTAAAATCATTTACTCTGCTCGATGCCGACCAAAATCGCTCCAATTTAGTCAATCGACTCAGTTTGGCGGCAGGTTAGACATATATGAGTGGGGATGAACTTTGGTCATAATTTATTTATGCCCCAATTTACGGAAGAGAGTGCTGAGGGATCAAATTCAAAAAAGTTGCCCCTTTTGAAGCCAATTGTTAGAGAATCATAAGTTGTATAACATATCCAAAAATCAACCTCCTAAGTCAATTAGGGAGGAAGATATGAGTGTTTTCCCCCTTTTTGACCTTGAATAAGTACTGTTCCTCCCCTATCCCCTTCCAAATTGAACTAGGAAATTGAAGTTTGGTATGCACATTTAGTTGAGGCTCTAGATGTGCCTTTTGGGAGTTTCGACTTTTTAGCTCCATTACAACCCTTCACAGCCTCAAAAACGTGGTTTTTGACAGGTTTTTTTCATTTTTCTCCTTTTTTGAGTTTCTCCCCTTCAAATTGAGCTAGGAATTTGTAATTAAGTATGAACATTTACTGGGTTTCCTAGATGTGCCTTTTGGGGGTCTTGACTTTTCAACCCCGTTTCACCCTTTCACAGCCCAAAATAGTGGTTTTTTGGTCGTTTTTTATTTTTTGAATTTGTTCTCAAGAACTTAAAATTAGCTATGTACATTTAGTAGGGGACTTAGATTTATATTTTGGCGAACTCAACTTTATAACCCCATTGAACCCGTCCTACCCGCAATGCTGATTAGTAAAAAAGCATCGCTTTTCAATTTTCATGCTTGTAATGTGTCACGAAAATCAGGCTGAAAAAGTATCGCACTTTTTCTTTTCTAAAAATATAAAAAACAGAAAAAGGGAACATAACTGGTTTAAAACACACGGTTACAGTTAGAATAAGAATATAGTTCATAGAAAATCCACCGCGTATTTGTACTGCATTGCATTTTAAATTGATTCTATTTTACCGTTATTTTACTGCGCTTGATTTTATTTTAAGAAAATATAATACGATTTTTTTTCTGTGCCTTTTTTTCAGTGGGACAGCAATCTCATGTACAGGTTTCGTTGATTCCATATAGTTGCTCTTGAATTTAATTGCTGAAAAAAAGAAAATTTATTATAATCCTATGAACAAAAACGAAAAAAGAAAAAAAACTTGAAAGAAGATCCTTTGATGACCTATTATTTCCTTCCATTGTAAGAAGTAAAATTTATTATACGCAACGCTGCGAATTGATTTTTATGTGTAACATCGTAATGTACTTATGAATCGTCGAATGGAATTCTTTATTCATTTATGCTACTTTATGTTATGCTGTACTTTTTTATATTTCATTTTTCTCCCTTGTTAATTGTTTAGAATTTTTTTCCTGACGCAAACGTTTGATACATATACACAAATCAATTAAAAAAAAAAAAAAAAAAAAAAAGTTGGAAAAAAAAAAAAAAAAAAAAAAAAAAAAAAAAAAAAACGACGTACACAAATTTTTAAGGTAACGAGCTACACAGCAATGGAGAGAAACAAGGGGAAGTAAAGGAAAAACCACGAAATAATACCTTTATCGAATCGAACCGACAATAAAATATAGGCTAACCAAGTCGACTGTAAATTATGCGACCTTCTGGTTGGTAAAAAGTTGTTGAAAATTCTCGACACGTTTTCGAATAAAAGTCAAGGTACCAATGTAAACAATACATAGGCTTAAGGCATTAGGAAAAAAAAAAATACCTACCGTTGCGGATTTTGTCGACGAATATTCGACGACCGACCGGACAATGCGATCGAGGAGTTGGGGGAGAAATTCATATTTAACGCGTATTTTTCGCCTGTCTCCTTCCGCGCT
This sequence comes from Ferrisia virgata, assembly GCA_900060175.1. NCBI lineage: Eukaryota > Metazoa > Arthropoda > Insecta > Hemiptera > Pseudococcidae > Ferrisia > Ferrisia virgata. Next base: position 16,863 of record FIZR01028180.1, on the reverse strand, counting down.
CTTGTGCAGAAAAAACCCTGGCCCTGCCCGCGTTTTTTTTTCTTTTTTTTTTTTTTTCCTCGTAGGTAGCGTATATATTATCACGGTACGGACGTGTTTATCGAAGGGGAATTAATTAATATTATTTTTAATTACTTAAATATTTCGTAATTGTCAGAGACCGTTTGTAATCTAAGTTTCATGCTTCGTAATAGGTTGTCTAATTAAAAATACTTATCGATAATGTCTTGGAGCCGGCGCTACCAGTAACCTCGAGCTGATAAAGATTCAACTTTTTATTCGAAATATTATTCAAAATCAATTCACACGGCTCCAGAATGTTTCGAAATCGTCGACTCAAAAAATGGGAAATCGGAACTCGAGCTCTGCCGTATAAGATAATAATGCCTCTCGTCTGCGTACTTTGTCTCTTATCTACATAATTTTTACATATTTTATATTCGCATATATGCCCACCTTTCTCCCCCCCCCCGGCTTTTTTTAATGGGTACAATTACATGCTACATCTTATACGTACATTGTATTGTTGAAAAATTAATATTTAATCGAATAAGCAAGACGAATACTTACGTGTACGATATTAATTTATCAAACGAATCGACGAGTCGATCTTTCATTTTGTTTTATTTTTTCTTCATTTTTTTTTTTTTTTTTTTGGAATTAAGTATAAATCATGAATGAAGCTTTTCTATGTTGTTATCGATAAACATGGCTTGAAACTTCGACCTATAGACATTTTCTTATCACTGAAAAAAAAAAAAAAAAAAAACTAATTATTAAGGTCTCGAAAAAAGGTAATCTTGACGGTATAAGTCAAAATAAAAGTAACATATTTTAAGTGACATGTGACAACGGCACTTGGAACCTTTGAAGTGATAAATTAATGAGCCTACTAGAACTGTCTAGAGCTATCGTAATCTTTGACCTTGAAACGAGATTATTTTCGAATATCGTTTTTCTCTCTTTCTTATATTCGAACCTTATCGATGTGGAAATAAAAGACATCGCTGCGCTTTTAACCCAGAACGTAGGTCTATTTATAATTAGTTATTGTAGGAAATGAGCGAACTACGAAGATTTCAAATTATACGTAATTGAAATTTGAAATAAATAAGAACCATACTTCCCACGAAAAATTAAAAAAGGATCGCGAAATTCTTCCATTTACCCAGTTTTCGGATACGTAGACTCGAATCCTTTCGTATTAAAATTTCGGTACTGCGATTTGATTACACAGATGTTCGTTGTGTGTGCTCCAAAAGTAGAACCAGTTTTCAAAAAAAATGTAGTTTTCGTTCATAAAGTATACAGCCATTTTAGCTCATAAAACGCCCAAAGCCGAACAACTGTAGAGTATGTAATTCAATATTCCCAAACTTCTCTTAAATCCATTAATATTTTGGCCCCCTTTTGGGAAGCCAAGAGGGTGCAAATTTTGGTTTCTCAGCGATAATTTCTCAGATAATGTACTAACGAAAAAAATCTTGAAAAAAAAGTTTTAGAACACAAAAATATGAGCATTTTTACTCCTTAGACCTTTTCTCCTAGGAGATGGGGGGGGGGCTAGGAAAAATTAGCTCAATTCGCTTGTAGGAGTGGTTGTTCTGCACAGTACTTCTCACTACTGTAGGATATAAGAAATGCAGAAACGACGCTTTTTCTCAAAGAGGGAGAGGGGTGGAACCTCTTCTGAAAAAGTCTCGACTTTCTCCAAGCGTATAGATCGATTACAATGGAAAATTCGAAAAATTGGTTCAAACAAACGTGGCAGAGCATTAAAAGACAAACATTTTCGTTTTTTAATTTTTTCCTTAGGTGGCCATGGGCGGGGAGGGGGGGCTACGGAGAAAACAAAAAAATAATATTAGAAAATCTCTCATTAATTAAATAAATCGAGCTTCCTCATGGAAAGCCCAGTCCGGGCCCTGAGTTAAAATTGCTGTAAAAATCATACTCAGCGCCTACAAAAACCTGGCTGGAATTCAAATCTGCCTTTCATTAGCGTAACGCAATAAACGAATATTTTCTAATATCATCTTTTTGTTTTCTCCGTAGCCCCCCTCCCCTCCACGCCTATGACCACCTAAAGGAAAAATTAAAGAACGAAAATGTTCGTCTTTTGACGCTCTACAACGTTCGTTTGAACCAATTTTTCGACTTTTCTATTGCAGCCAATCTACGCTTAAAGAAAGTTGCGACTTTTTCAGCAAAGGCTCCACCCCTCTACCTTGAGAAGAAGACAATGCAAGTTCGAAAACTTGGTATTTCAGTAATTTCTAATTGTATAATTCAACTTGTATTGCCTGGTTTCTAAGGGAAAATACAAAAAAAAACCACATGTGTGTGGTGGGGAAGGGATGAAGGGGTAGTGTGAATGAGCTAAATTGATATTTCCGAGGAAAATTACCATTTTTGGCGAGTACGTGAAAAACACCTTTTTTTGAAGCTCACCTCCGTTGCCCCTATCATACCTACGAAAAAATTTATAGAAGCAAAGTTGTAGGAAACTGAGTCTACATTAAATTCTTGTATGACTTTTGTCATGTTAAAATGGTGTTTACGGAGATATAGCGAAAAAGTTGATTTTTTAGGAGGTCTTGACCCTCTTGTGGATAACGCTCTATCTCTATCGATGGAGACTTACAGTTTATTGTTGTGGACGACTACCGGACATATTCCCTTAAGAAAATCTTTGATGGGAATTTTTTCCGTACTATTACCCCGAATGACTTGACTATATTGCCTTAAATTTGAGAAAGGGTGTGCCCCTCAGCCTCAAAACGAGGCCCTCAAAATTCGGTGCGAATTAAATTTCAAAACTCTCTCATTATAAATTGTTGTTCGGTATTAATATGAAAATTGCTCCGGTACTCAAAATTTACTTTTTTGATCAGAATTGCAATTTTTTCCTCACGTTGAAATTGGGTCAAAAAAATTAGGAAACGAATACTTTTCGACTAATTCAGACGCGCTGAACATGCATCTGACGTTTATTTTTCATTCGAATCTGTCGTTCACATTTAACCCCTTGTCCCCTCTCCCTCCCCCTCCCAGTGCTTATACTCACGGTTCTGTAATTGTTCCTCAACCAAAATTTTGTTGGCGTAATTTAATACAAAATTTCACGTTGAACAGCTTCACTTATATTCATTTTTAGCGTATTAATCATTATTTCAGAGAAAAAGGGCATTTTTGAAAATTTTTTAATTTTTAAAAAAAGCTCAACTTTTTAAAAAAAATTATACTCGTCGAAACACATATTTTGGTAAAAAAAATTTCATGGACCCTTCCAAAGTCCGCGAATGCAGTAATTCAAAGTTATTTGGTCAATTCCCCCCTCCCCCAGGATAAAAATTTTTGAATTTTTGGTCAAGATTTTTTTCCAAAAAAAAAAAAAAAAACGTTTTATCGATATTTTGAGCAAGAGAGGTAGGGTAGGCGAAGTTTTTTTGGCTCTAAAAATTTTTTAAAGATATCCAATGATGTTTTGTGTAAATTTTGACAACCTAAGACAAGGGCATTTCGCCAATTCTTATTCGAGAATGCAGCCTTTGAACGTGACTATCCGCTTCCAGTCGAGACCTATTTGTCAAATTTTAGAGCTAGGTTTTAGTCGATATCTAGCCGAATAAATTAGTTTTGAGGGAAGTGAAGACGAAAAAAGAATGGAAATAAACATAAAATGCACCCATAAATGGAATTAATAGTCTTTTAGGACCCCAAAATGGATTTTTACTTGGAACGCGCCCGCCGATCACGAGTAAAATCGAAAAATACGATTCTCGAAGTTCAGAAAATCGTTCAGTTGGGTACTGTTAACGAATCTTCACGAACACTGGCTCATTTCTAACCCGGAGGCGAACCATACAACGAGATCCTATCATGCCCCATAAGTGGGGGGAGGGGGAGGAAGGAGGAGGGACATGGAAATTCTAACAGTTTTGGCGTGTATAAATGAAATAGTGTTTTCTATAAAACGATCTCATTTTACGAACCTTCAACAGCTCTTCGCCCATCAATGAACCTAGGGACTTGGAATTCTTGTATTTGAAAGGTGGCATTTGATAAAGTCAAAAATTATTGTCACGCATTGAAAAATGAAGTAAATTAAAGAATTTTATTTGAGCTCCAGATATTGGGCTTCCAGCGGGTTCAATGAGCAAAAGTTTTAAAAAAGATGAGTAAAAACATTTTTTAGATGAATTTAAAACTGAAATTGTATAATATCAGCCCCAGCGTTGGTTTTATGCATTTATGCACCCAAGTTACCCAAAAGCATGGTGGAGGGGAGGAAGAAATTGGGGGATCTTCTCCATGGGCGCCCAATGATGTTCAATATTGCAAATAAGAGTGATGTTTTACATCTTTCTTAATTTCATTCGTTAAATTAACGTAACTGCAATTTCGCGAGAATTCGTTGAAAAATTAGTGAAAGTGATTTATGTCACTCAGAAATGCCCTGAAATATTCACAAATTGGGTAAAAAATGAGAAAAAAAATACAATTGCGCATTTATCATAATTTTAATCGGAGAAATCCGTGAAAAAAAAATGTTAGAAAAATATGGCAGGGTCGCTCAAAATCTGGCTCCCCCCCCCCCCCCCCCGGGAACTTTCTACGCTACTGCACAAAAGTTACAGGGCAGAATTACACATATTTGAGGGTGAATGGTCCAACTCACATCCAGATACACCATTGCCATCACCTTAATCTACGGGCCCTCTTATAAATATCCGAATCAATTAGATCAATCTGTACACGAATTACAGAGATCGAAAGGAAAGAGGCTGTAATATGCTGTATGGTTGATAAATATCCTAAAAATGGTTGAAACGGAGTTCTAGGATGAAGACACAAATTCAGTACTTCCGCTTTAACATTTGCCTAGTAAGTTAATCGATAAAGTGAAAATCAGGCTAATGGAAAAAGCTGACAAAGCCGGAGCAAAAACTTAAAAAAATTAATACCCCTTTCTCTTCGAAAGGGAGCTTTTCTTCACAGCTTCTTCTCTTGATAATTTTCTGAATTTCTCAATAAACAAGCTTAATAACTCTCTTCCACAACTTTCGATATCGACCTAAGAAATCACCATTCAACTTCTGCACTTATAAAAGGACTTTATAGCGACGAGAAAAATGAAACGAACGACTGCGAGTTAATCCTACCTACGTAATACATGAATGTACCACGTGCTACGAGTAAGTCCGCAAACAATTAATGAAAAACATTTCAATTATTGAGTAAGTTATGTGAAAATACCTTAAAATTGATACCGACCCGTAGTCCACGAATGGTATTTGATCGGTATTTACGACGAGACCGAAACGAGCGTGCTTCGAAAATAAAATGCTGTTTTGTTTTTCACGCGTTTCCTTATCATATCTTCTGCGTGGCGTTACGTAAATTGAAATCTCAGCTCGAGCCATCGAACAGTTGCAGTTTGTAAATAACAGCTTTCTATATTTTCGTCGAAATTACATCATATTTTCACCACCTGATCATCCAATATCGCGTATAATACGATTCTTTCCAAAAAAAAAAAAAAAACTTTGCACTCTTTACAAATTATTTGCCAAAGTGAATCTACGTATATAAACAATTGTTATTAGGTAAGTTTGTCGAAGCACACAAATATGGAAAACGATACCACGACTAAGCAGTGATGTTGATTTTCAAAAGAAAAAAAGACCATCCGAATTTATTGAACGTATACTTTAACTTCGAATCAGTAGTTGACGATAATTATTGCACGTGAATTACACAAATTCACAGCAAAGAAATGAAAACGAAATTTTACTTTGTTTACAGCAAATTAAGTACACATAATTTTTCAAAAATACTATTCCCAGTTTAAACAGATACAAATTAAGGGAAAGTGGGTCTGAAAGGAAGATGAAAATTGTAAAAAACAATATTTAACATCTACCTACCACTTATAAAACATACCTATTACCTAACTACCTACTCTATATTTATTTTGTCGAATGTTATACTTTCTTTAGACGAATTTCCCTACAGAAAATTCGCCATCGAACGCAACGTAATGCACACCAAAAAAGAGCCGGAGTAAATTGAAATTTAAAATCAGTATTTCGACTTTTTCCAACACTATACGAAGGATTGAAGATATAAAAAGTTGAAAATATGAAATTTCAATATCGCAGGCCTGACAGAGTATTTCAACTAGAAAAATATATCGAAAAATTCACTTTCTTTACACGCTATTGTACATATTTGAGGATAAATTAGAAAATTTTTACGTTCAACAAACTGCCAACAAGATACTCTTTCAATCCACACATCAACATCAAATGCTGAAAAGCTGGAATTTCTACATGGCAAATTCAAGCTGCATACAAAACCTATCACGAACGTCACGTTGACAAAAGGTAGCCCAAAGAAGCGTCAATCTCTTCCCAGTTGCAAAAATTGGCAAAAAAAAATTGGTACAGAGAAAAAAAGAAAAAACGAACTTACCAACATGAATTTAAAACTGCTAAAAATACAATTTTAGTGCGAAAAAACCCCACCTTGTATTTCATTTTGCAAAAAAATTTGATAAAAATTATAGATTTTGATTGCCAAATTTTTCATTTTTACCGGCCCCCTCCACCATGGAATTTGGCTTTGCTACGTCCCTGCACAAGCTATGAAGTGTAATGGAACCTTGAGTTGTTGTGGGCTAGTCTATTCCCTTCTCCCACTTCCTCGTGGAATCATGTAAAGTACCGCTTTTCATGGTATAGTGGGTCAGCCCATCTTCTTCCTAACCAGTCATTAAATAGGTGGTTTCTCCCTACCTTTAGTTTGGTTCAAACCCGGGTTGTTCAAACACTTAGTTTTAAATCGGTGTTTATATATAAGTCTCCCATCCCCTCTCCTTCTTTAATTAAAACAGAACACTGGAAATGAGTATAAAAATTTTTATTTTTAAAATCATTCTAACGATCGGGGAAAATTAGCAATAAAGCTGAAAAAAATTGAAACCTTCCAGATTTTCGTTGTAGATTGTTGGGTCCAAATAGGCACCCTCTTAACACCTAATACCCCTAGCCCTTGAGTAGGTGGCGGGATGTTCCAAAATTTAGGTTTTGTCCAAAATATTGATAGGTAAGCAATTTAGGGGTGAAATGATCATAGGAAAAAAATTCTGACAAAATTCTTGTTAAAATGATACCGAACTTGATTTATTTTAATCAAAGATTGGGACCAAGGAAGTTGCAAAAATAACGTGCACAAAATTTGATAATTACTACTGAAAATGTCCACTTAATACATAGAAAGTTCTAAATTCAGTCATACCCACTGGAGGGGAGGGATGCTGAGGCATCACTCCCTTTTTCAGTGGAAAGAAAGTGGCAACATGTAAATTATTGAATTCTGCACTGATGGAGCAACCTCATTGGTGAGATAAAAAGCTTGATTCCCTTCGGAGGGGGTAACCACTAAGACGATGTGTACAAAACAGATTATATTTGTACTAAAACTAAGAGCCAATAAAATTTATGAAAATTACGCAACAGCAGTAAAAAAAAAAGGTAAGGAATGTGGAATCCTGGTCACGCCACTATCTAAAAAGGCACAACTACGGAACAACAACAGCAACAAAAAAACTCTTAATGAATCTATTAGCCAAATTCCAACTTCTTAGCTCAATTTGGGGTACGACGGTTAGAGATAAGCATAAGAGAAATGCAGAAAAAACACATCATAGGTATTTCCTAATCAGTGGTAAGGGGGAGGATTGCAATAAGGTAGAACGTCGACACCACCAAAAGGCACATTTAGCACCTATACTAAAACGATATACCAAATTTTAACTTTTTAGTTCAATTTGAGGTGGAGATATGCGAGGAACAGATTCAAAAAATGAGAAAAACTTACCAAAAAACTAAATCTTTGGGGATGTGAGGGATTGCAATAAAACTGACAAGTTATGACCACCAAAAGGCACATCTAGGACCCTTATTAAATGTACATACCAAATTTCAACTTCTTAGCTCAATTTGAAGGAGAAATAGGGGAGAAACGGTCCTTTTTCGAGGTCAAAAAAGGGGAACACTTCATGCCTCCTCTCGTAATTGACTTAGGAGACTGATTTTTAAATATGTTATACAACTTTGGATTGTCTATCTATTGGCTCAAAATGAAACATTTTTTTGCGATTGTAGCCCTCTAGAACCCCCTCACTCAAATTTGGACGCAACAGAATTTTAACTCGAGGTCATCACCACTCCAAATTATTATATCTCCTTTCCGCCACACCCCTAATCGATGACTATTTCCTGAATTTGATCGATTTTCGGTTGGTATCGAGCTATGCAAATTATTTTTAGTTTCGATTGAGGGGGGAGGGGGGATGAATATCTGACATGGCTAAAAATTATCGTAATAGTTCTCTAGGGCCCAAAAACGTATTTGATTGATATTACTCCCTCATCCACCATAAGTTGATGAATCGTAATAGTCTCAACTCATTAGTCTAATTTGCGATGGGGATGGCCACCAGACAAACTTTTTTAAAAGTTGATGAGACGGATGCTCCCAATAGTCTACAATTTTATAACGGCAGGACATTGATTTTACGATATTCTATCCAACTATCGATCCTTTATCGATTGGTCTAAGGAGCGATTCATACAATTTTCACCCATCTGTACCTCTCTCCACAACTTAGGACATGAGTGGATTATACAGTTCTGTCTTGCTTATCGTTATCCTCAAAATCAGTCTCGACCATAGGCGGATTTAAGGGGGGGGGGGGAGGTGAAGGGCTAAGGTCCTTCAGATGTTGAATGATAAAAGCCTAACAAATGACTGAAAATTTTTTGAAATGAATTGAATTTTTGAAAAATATTCAGAACATGATGAAGATTGATGAAAATATTGAAATTTAGTAACATTTTGAAACAATTCTGCAAAAAACCTTGGATCTGATATCTTGTACGTACAAAATTAAAGCTAAAACTTCGGAAAACGCACCTTTTATCCATTGAAAATCCTAATTTTTTTCAAAATTTCACCCTCGCTTTGCTCGAGCATTTATACAATTCCATTCCACACCGAAAATTAAACTGCTAACCACCTCCTTCCTCCAACAAAAACATTTTTAACCAGCTTAAATGAAATATTCATTCAATTTCGTTTTATTCACCATGCTGGCAGCTTAGCCCCCACAAACCAGATTATCAAACTCCGCCCATGATCTCGGCTACCCTACTCATCACATCTACATCGATGTACCTCAACATTCTAGTAAATTGGGAGCAAATTCGGCCATCAACATAACCTGCTTGGTACGACGCGACGATGCTTTTTTCATATTAAAACGTTACAATAGATTTCAAAAAGATTAATTATCTCGAATTAAAAATCTCGTAAGCTTTTACGTTCACAGGTGAACGTAGAGAAAGTGGAAACGTTCAACGCTGTGAAATATGTACCGACGAACGTTATAATATATAAACAACATCGTATCGCTGTACAAGCACAACACAGCAACAGATATACAGATCTACCTCTGGATAAATACATGTAAAATTAAACTTTAAAAGCACTTTATAACTTTTGGACGTTGAAGTTATATAAATAAGCGTAGCTGTTGAGAATACAGATTCGTCAAAGTTTACTTTTCAATGTTTGAAATTCATTTTGTACGTAGGTACGTATAATAATATATGATAGGAAAGAATTACACTGTATGTACTTAAGTACATACGTAGACGTAGGTACGTGGGGGTATTAAACTTATATAAATCGGATCTGATCGCAAAGCCAGCAGGACCACCTGTTGATATGTATTAGTTACTTTTTAACCAAACGAAATGAATTCTCGATAACAGACACGTACATAGGTAGTAAGGTAGGTACTCGTATCTTATGTTACGTGTTACCACGAAGGATGGTAGAAGAAGCGAATGGGCAAACAACTCCGCAGTATTCCCTTCGATAAAAATGGATACTCGGTAATTAAATAATCGTACCCGGTAGATACATTAATGAACTATTCTTAGCGGCATTTAAAACTTACCGAAGTCCATTCCAAACTACTTAGGTTAATTATGAAACACGGCTATTATAAAGTTACTCATACATTTGTATTTACGAGTCAACGAATACTCCTACGGTTATTCGTAGATATTATTAAAACCGGCAAAGGCACACATAAATAATATAACCATGATAAATTGCACACAGTAATATAAAAATCTACCAATGTATAGCTCCGGAAAGAACTTTACCATCTCACGGTGGTCGTTACAGCAAAAATTAAGAAACAGCATCATGCTGTTTTTGCCAACTTGACCACAGTTTTTAAAATGATAAGTAAGAATCAACGACTGTAAAAAAAAAGTTGATTTTTATGAGTCACCAACTATAAACATATGTCTACTGTCTAGTACGGGTTTTCGACTAGGTTCAAAGGTACTTGAAGGTCGTTTCCGGATATATTTTGATAATTTTAACATCATAGCAGTGCCTGCCTACTCATAAGATGAGATTAAGTGTACAAGGGAAAAAATTGTAGGCACTTTTATTTTCAGAAATTATATTTACAGTGATTCTTATTAAGTATCCAAACATACAAAAATAGAATATCAACTTCTCAAGAAATATTAAAATTTAAGAAATTACCTTCAACGTTTCCATCACAAATAATTGTATCTTTCCAATTACTGTAAAAACATAGAAACGGTATTACCAGATAAGAGTAAGCGAAATGTCCTTGATCTCAGATTTTCAAAATTTTCACAAAACATCATTGGCTATACCTGAAAAATTTCTCCAACTCCAAAAATCTCCCCCTCCCCTCCTACTTAATATATCGAAAAAACACGTTTGGGGGGGGGAATATTTTTATACAGGTATTTGTAATTTTATGGGAGGTGCTGAGGGACTAAAAAGGAAAAAAATTGTTCGTTTACAAATCAATCGATAGACAACACTGACCCACACTCCAAGTGGGAAAACGTCAACGCAGAGATTATTCAAGCACGCGAAGCAATAATATGAGTAAGAATTCTACAGATGAAGAAATAACAACTTTCGATCATAGAGGACACTTTGAACGCAATAGAATAACGAAGACTGCTCAAATGCAATGATGAAGAGTATCACTTGCTACACAGAAAAGTTCAACAACACTGTATAATGGACAGAGAAGGAGTAAGAACTCTACAAATGAAGAAATAACAACTTTCGATCATAGAGGACACTTTGAACGCAATAGAATAACGAAGACTGCTCAAATGCAATGATGAAGAGTATCACTTGCTACACAGAAAAGTTCAACAACACTGTATAATGGACAGAGAAGGAGTAAGAACTCTACAAATGAAGAAATAACAACCTTCGATCATAGAGGACACTTTGAACGCAATAGAACAACGAAGACTGCTCAAAGGCAATGATGAAGAGTATCACTTGCTACACAGAAAAGTTCAACAATACTGTATAATAGACAGAGAAGTATTCCTGAACTAAACCTGCGATAAAATCCAAGAGCACTTTGACCAAAGACAAACCAGCGCAGTATTCAAGAAGATACAACAGATTACAAGGGATTTCAAACCACGAACTCGTGAAATCAATAAGGATGATGGGACAATGGTATGGGATTGTCAAGATATCCTACATAGTTGGGGAGAATACTGCGAGCAGGTATACAAAGATGAAGATTCTGAGTCAAGAAAATAATATGGTCTCAGCAATAGAGGTGATCAAAGAAGAAGAACCTCCAATCAAGATTGATAAGGCAAGGAAGGCTGTAAAAGTAATGAAGAAACGCAAGGCTCCATGATCTGATGGTATAAAGGCAGAAATATGGTAGGTATGTGAAGAAAAAACCAGTCCAGATGGTGAGGGCACCTATGCGATCAAATGTGGAGGTGTAGTCAGTGACCATCTGCATAATGCAGGTTGGTTCTAATTCTAATGCACAAAAAAGGCAATGCGAGAAAATGTTCCAACTATCATGCAATTGCTCTTGTTCTTCACATGAGAAACGTAATGCTTCACATCATTAACAATGGGCTGAAAGCGTTTCTACATACGCAGATACCACCAGAGCACGCTGATTTCACACCCGAATGAGACACCAGGGAACAAATAATAAATGTACGTTAAATCATCGAGAAATGTAGAGACTTCAATACACCTGCTGTACTATGCTTCATAGATTATGCTAACGCCATTGACTGTGTGAATTGGAAAAGACTGTACGATGTACTAGAAGAAATGAATGTCCCTGGTCACATTATAAAGCTAGTAGAGTTGCTGTACCAGTGCAACTCAATGCTGGTGAAGACTAGTGGTGAAGGATCTAGTACTTTTCAGGCAGAGAAAAGAGCAAGCCAATGATCCTTGCTATCTCCCCTACTCTTTAATATATATGGTGAATACATCATGCGGCGGAAATTCAAAAACTGGAATAGAGGAGTTGCAGTTGGTGGCAGAAGAATCTCAAATCTCAGATATGCAGACCGCACTGCCCTGGTTGCAGCAGATGAAGAGCAGCTGCTGGAACTAATCAATCGAATGAAAGCAGTGAGCAAAGAACTGGGACTATCCATCAATGCTTCAAAAACTAAAGCTATGGTTATAGATTGGTCTAGTGTCTCCCAAAATATAATGTCTTGAAAGAATATGAGAAGGTCGACACCTTTGTTTACTTAAGCTTGACTACAGAGACTACTTGTAGATCATTGGCAGAAATAAGATGCAAAATTGCACTGGGAAAATCAGCGATGACTAGTCTTCAAAATGTCTCATGCAACCAGAAAATATCCAAGGAGACAAAGAAGAGGCTGGAACTCTTGTGTTTCCTCATCTTTTATATGCGGAAGAAACATGGACATATGAATGCAGATAACAAAAGACGAATAGATGCCTTCGAGATGTGGGTCTGCAGAAGATTTCTGAAGATCCCATGGACAGTACAAAGGACGAACAAGTCAATAGTTAAGGAACTGGAAGAGCCAGTAAAGCTGAGTATTCTATGCGAGAAGTGTATCATGGGAAATTTCGAACAAATGGTCTGAAGGAATGAAGAGCTGGTTCAAGAGAGAGAGAGGAAAAGCTCTTACCAGGTGGACCAACAGAGAAAAAGTGCAAATGGGATCATTCACTGTAGCAGAGTAGAAGGAGCAAGGCTGTGAAAAATGGTGTACTTCATTAGCAGCAGTATGGTTGTTACAACTGTTACCTCTTGATTGACTGATAGAGAATCAGAAGGTGTACATCCTATGCAAAAATCAACCTCCCAGGTCAAGTAGTAGGATATATATGATAGGAGCGGATTTTTCTCTTTTTGACCTCGAAAAAAACTACCCTACTCATATCTCCTCTCCGAATTGAATTAAGAGATTGAAATTCGGCACATAGATTTTAGTAGATAGAAGGTTGAAATTTGGTATGTGAATTTTGTTGGGGTCCTTGGAATTATTCCCAAGGGCAGTCCCTATCCACTTTGAGAAAAAGGGTCAGTACAATGTTTTTCTCATTTTACATAGTAGTGGAATGTACTATGCAAGAAAAATAGCTACTAAATGTGAATTCAGCAAATTTTTGAGAATTATTCGCTTCGAATTGGAGATTTCCAAAATGGATTTTTTGACATGAATATATATCTTAGGGCTGGGGGGATGTTTTTGATTTTTGATTTGTAGTTTTAGATGAAGAACCATTTGCACTTTATGTTCAAATGTTGACATGTATACGTTAATTTAAAAACATTAAAAAATGAAAAAAGTTAAAAAGGAAATAACAGAAAATTAAAAAACTGAAAAATAAAAAAAATTGAAAAATCTAAACTGAAATTTTTGATAAAATGATCAAAAACTTGCTATAAAAAATGATTATGAATGATTTTTTTACTTTATGTTAAAATGTTAACATGGATATGAGAATACAACTATTAAAAAAAAATTAAAAAACAAAAAAAATTAATGAATAAATGAAAAAGTTAACATAAAAATAATAAAAAAAAAAACTTAAAAAACTTAAAAAATAAAAGCAATTGAAAAATTAGAAAAAAAGTTTTTAAATTAAAAAATTGAAAACATTTATTTGAAATTTTGGATCTAAAACTCGTGATGATAGATGATTGTAAGTTTCAACATTTTTGTTCTTGCCATAACTCTGTCCCATGACCATTCAGCAAAAAAGGGGGAAAAAAATGAAAATTCTTATCTTTTAATGCTCTACAACGTTGGTGTGAATCAATTTTTCAAATTTTTTAGCATAACGGAACTATTCCTTGAAAAAAGTTGCAACTTTTTGAAAGGCAGCCGAACACCCCCCCCTCCCTCCCTCTTCTGAGAAAAGGGGCAGACCTAATATTTTTCCCATTTCACATGCGTAGTCGAAAGTACTATGCAAGAAAAATGCTACTAAATGCGAATTAAATAGTTTTTCAAAAATTATTTTCTTCTGAACGTCCTAGCTCCTCTCCTCGAGCTCCTTTGTAAAAAAGTCAAAGAAATAAAAATGTTAATTTTTTAATGCTTTACAAGATTTGTTTCAACATTTTTTTTCGTAACCGCGTTACTTGGGAAGTAATTGCCAAAAATACCAACTTTGCACCGTCTTGCCTCTCATACGTATAGATTTTAGGAAGTACGGAAATATTAAAATACATTCCTCGCAGATTCGTACGAAATTTTCGCTTTCCTTGAATTATGTTCGGGTTGAAAACTTAATCTGCTAATTATACGCAACCGATAAGTATATTAAGAAATAAAAATAAAATAATTCATGTTCAACGCCACAAATATACTACATAACTCAATCCAATCATATGTACATATGTACTATGTAGGTGCTGCAAGATGAATGAAAGTTGCAAACACGTACATGTAAATATTTTCGCGAAAACATACACGAAATCTAAACACTACAGATTTAAGCAATATTATGCAAACGTGACAAACGCCAATGACGTCATATGCAGTTAATTTTTTCTGTTTGAAAAAAAATATCTAGTTTTGTTACAAGAGTTAGCACAGAGTTGTAAAGAATCTCTGCTCAAACCGAAATCGAAAACTGCTAATTTAGCGAGCAATCAATGTTTATAGGTACCTATCTTTTTCTTGGTCCAATAAACTCGTTCAATAATTGAATTAGCTTGGAAAAAGGTATAGTAGATACACAGCCAGTCGGCTACACACCACACAGCCATACAGATGTAATCGGATGTTACAATTTGTATTCATGTTATCGAGCAGAAAATATATACAGTGCACGTAATACGAGCAATACACATACATGTACATATGTACACATATGTACATGTATGTGCGTAAATCAACGTGGCTACGAGGAAACAACAATGAGCAAATGAAATAGATTAAATACCCTCATAAACGATAACAACAAACCACGTAACGATGAAGCTTGCTCGAAGCATTATTAATTGTTATAAATGTATAATGACGCGTAAAATAAAAAATTTCATGATTCATTATAATCATCTGTATGGCTCAATTAATTAAACAACATAGAAAGAATAATCTCTCCTAGGAGAAAACCTACCATGTACTTGATATATACTGCTACTTAAATATCTGTGGATTAAAATTATTCATTGATTCGATTACCTATTTACTTCAGAGGGTAGAAAAAATTATCTGTAGAAGTACAACTATATTTAAATATGTAGATAGGCTAGGTCTAGGTACTAGGTAGGTATTATTTACGTAAGCGTGGTAAATACGCATAGTTAATAATAACACACGACGACGACGACGACTACGAAAACGATAATAATACGGTTATTTACATTCGAGATATTTTTAAATTTCAAGTACACGTCGTATACTGAAAATGGTAAACTATGATACCATAATACAAAGTATGATGAAGACGAACTCGAAATCATCTTCGCCAATGACCACAACATACCCAATACACATTAGCCAAACCATGCTTCGCAATCAATGAACCAACGAACCCACCACACACACCATATACACATATGCTACATATGTACATATGTATCTGTTCACACAGCCCCACACACACACATGGCACACATGGTATACTTTGTTATCAATGAAATCCACCCAATACACTCTTTTCCTCCGCTCCGCTCCGCTCCTGGTAGAACGATATGACTAATTGAACGCGGGGACAAGCACATTACTAAAATTCTTCTCTCGTACAGATGTGTTTATTATCGTCTCTCCGACCATGTACCGCAGAATACAATAATGACCTTTTAACGAAAAGGTTCCTACATTAAAGTCATTTACATTCTGATTGTAGTTTATTCGGATTCGTTGCGTGTGCCGGTGTGTGTGGTTTTTTTTTTTACATATATATTATAAGGCGATCGAAAAAGTAAAGAAAATGCGGACTTCGAATTTCGCTGTGATTTTCGTCGTTCTTTGCGGATGTGTTTTTACGCAACAACAACCCGCAGATACGACCACCAATTCAGATATTATTACCATAGACGATTCGAAACTTAGCGAACTTCTTACTACCGAGAAATACGACGACGAAATTGGCGCTACAGAAAAATTAGACGAGAGCAAAAGAAAGTAAGTTTTTATTTTATTTATTTATTTATTTTTTTTTTTCAGCAAAATTTATCAACTTACGTAAGAATAATTTTTCTCAACAAATGAGCAACATTATGTCATCATGTAACTCTTGGTACTACTAGTTCGAAAAACAAATATATTCGTCATTCTCGTTGTAAGGGTTTTAAAACGTAAAAAAAAAAAATTCTTCTTGAAATTTTCAAATTTTTAAATTTAACTCGAACCAACAGCGATAAATTTACATAGGAGAGATCAACTTTCTTTTCTTTTTTTTTTTTTTTTTTTTTGAAAATTATTCCCCCTCTCAAGGTCAAAAAAA
>FIZR01028174.1:0-40000 GCA_900060175.1 Ferrisia virgata | reverse complement strand
CTTCTAGATAGTGATTTCTGATTATGTGAGAAGGGTAATCCGTCTTTTTATAGTTATTCATGGTTAAATTAATTTCGAATGGTTCGAGAATCCATGGTGGAAAAGAATTTTGATTATTTAAGATAATGGTTAGTGGGTCAATATTTTGATTCTTGAGCGTTGAGATGAATTCGGTTGTTTGTCCTTCGTTCGAAAAGGAAAAGTTTTTTAGGTAGATCTTTACTAAATCTCGGATTGGGTTTGAGGGATTTGTTATAGTTGATAGAAGAAATTTATTTGTTATTACTACGATAATACTCCAAGGACTAGGGGGTGAAATTTTTAAAAAGATTGAGCGATCAATTTTTTTGAAAATTTTTCTCATTTCATTTCTAGAACGACTAAAGCTGTAGGTACTCGAAAATGACACAGTTTCAAACTGCATAGAACTTGGTACCTTGCCAGAAAACTAGAAAATGTGGGCCTAAAATTTTGCTGTACAGTCAACGGAAAAGAAAATTTAAATAAATTCTAAAAATTGGACGCAGTTCAGCCTGTGAATAAAGTTTTCATATCGAGGAGTAATTCACAAAAAAATGAAAACCTGCTCAGAACGAAATTGTTATACTAATTGAACGCGATTTGGAGTTCGTATTCGAAGTTTACACTGTAGCCAAGCTGAAAAAAAAAATTGAAAAGAGCCTTTCCTAGTAAGGGTTAAAAACGGCCCCCGATCCAAAATCGATCAAACTTGAGTCAAAATGTTACTTATTGTCTAAAAACAATCCAAAAAAAATTTTCACCCACTACACCCAACCTTTCCGGAATTATCTATCAGCTCTCCCCTAATGTCGAAATTTCAACACTCAATATCTCTGGAAGGGGAGGGTAAACATTTTTAAAATTTTTACAGATTATACGTCTTGCTGAGTACTATGAATGAGATTTTTTTTTTACTTTTTGCTGACAGTTTCCTAATTTTTTTTCATGTTGAAATTTAAAAAAAAATTGGAAAAAAATTTATTTTGGAGGGGGGCTTATGGCTGGAAGTTTTTTTATCATCTTTGTTAGGAGGTCATCTATCGCATATATTTTTTGGCGGTTCAGAAATTGAGTGCACCAAAAATCGAAGTAAAAAAAAAACACGTTTTTCACTACTTTTTCATAATTAATAAAAATTTTTGTCAATATGGATTTGAGTTCAAAATTTACGAATTTCGAAAATAGGTAATTCGAGATTTTAGATGCTGATGTTCGTACGTACCATTTTTATAAATTGTTCTCCAGACTAGAAAAGTGCAAAATTTTCTTGAAGGCTACGAAAGGTCTCGAAACCGTTTTCAATTGATTTGGGAAGTCGAAAGTAGGGTATGTATCAAATTTCAGCTTTTTTCGTTGATCAGATCAAATTTTCATGTTTTAGAAGACGATAAAATAATTTTGAAATTTAAAAAATTCTCCAAAATTCAATAAATTTGTAGAAATGGAGTTCTTTTAATATGTACTTTCAATTTATTCATGTATTGACTCAAAATTATCATGAAAAAGTAATAAAAAATGTGTTTTTTTTTTTTTTTGGTTTTGATTTTTTAAGCCCTGTTGCACTCAATTTCTGAACCACAAAAAAATGTATGTCATGAATTACCACTTAACAAAAGGTGATAAAATACTTTTACAGCCATAAGTCCCCTCCATTGAAATTTTTTTTCGAAAATTTAAACATGAAAAAATAAGGTGGGAAAATTTGAACCTAAAATTTTCAAAAAATTCTCATTCATAGTACTCAATAAGGAGTATATTCTGTAAAAATTCCAAAAGTTTTTAATCTCTCCTTCCAAAGATATCGCGTGTTGATATTTAATTCCGAAAGTGGCGGGTGTAGAGGATCAAAATTTGTTTGATATGTTTTTAGACCGTAACATTTTGGCTCAAGTTTGATCGATTTTGGGTCGTGAGCTGTTGTTGACCATTATTAGGAAAGGCTCGTTGTTTCCAAAACAGAAAATTACAACTTGAAAAACTCCCTGCAGATTATAATTTTGAAAGAAAAGTAGAAAAGTGAAAATCTTCGATTTTTATTTGAATTTCGCTATGGAAGCTGCAGTTTCCAGATTTCAGTGAAATTACTCGACACCAATTTGAAAAATTTGTTTTGATATTCCAAATCGTACACTTGTAATTTGGCAGAAATGTTTACTCTTGTTCAGAGTCCAACTTTTACCAACAAGAAAAAAATTAAAAATTTTGATAATTTTGATTTTTTTAAATTTTTTTCAATATTTTAACGGTTGTTCTTTGGAGTATTATTGCAATATGAAAAATTTTCAATTTCCCGCCGTCAGATACTTCTGGGGCACCAAAACGTTAAAAGCAGGTAGCTCGTCTTTGATGAGAAAAAATTATTAAAATAATCTAGAAAGATTTACCAAGTCGATGATTTTGTTACGTTTTATTATTTTGTTATAGTAGTTGGAAAGTTCCATTTGACTACCATACTTTAAATTTAATGCCTAGAATTTCCTCTCTTAGATAAATGACCTATGTGAAGTACGTGCCTGAAATCATCTATTAGGTGTGAACTTTTTAGCTTTCCTTGAAATTGAATTTAATACCTATTCTTGTTGCTTCTTTTATTTTTGCCTCTTTTTTCAATAAGCTTTTAAAAAAAAAAGTCAGCCAATTCCAAAATTTGAATCTTGAGCGTTCGCGTAAAAGTATCGCTATCACTTCACCATTGTTCGTATAATCTAAGAAATTCGTGTTGACTATTAAATTTTTTTGTAGTTCAAGTATATGTTCTGGCGTTGGTTATGAGGATCGAGTAAAGAGCTATTGTGTTAGAATAGCACCAGAGTATGCTCATCCTCCTGCTGATATTGAAGTAATCAAAGGTGGAAGCGGATGCCAAAAACTAACCATACATTTTGAAAGCCATCAACTTGACGTGGCTACTCGAGATGTAGGATTGTGCTATCTTAATCCTGAAGTTTCTAAGTGCATTTCGAAAGGCGAGGAAGATACTGAATTGCTTATTTATGACTATAAGCCAGTCAGGCGAGGACCAGGAATATGTTACCCAATGTATGTAAAGGACGGATTTTTGCCCCCTCCTGTTAAAAATAATAACAATAACCCACAATGCTGTAATGTACTTTGATTGATTTTTATTCATTTTGTTCGATTTAAGTTTAAAATAAGATTTTTTTTATAGAGAATTATTTTTGTATTTAAATTCGTAGGTTGGCTGTATTGTATAAATTATAATGATTTGTTTTAATTTTTTGATTCCATAATACACATGATATTGAAATTTTATTGCGAAATGGAGTACTTAGGCCTATTAAGATGGGCTGAGTTTTGATATATATATTTTTTTTTTGTATTTGCAAACGACAGGGTCACAATAGTTGCGGATTGACCTCAAAAACGTATGGTAAAAATTTCAACTTTTCAACTCGATTTTTTTCAAGTTGAAAAGTCAGCTTGATTTAATGTTCGAATATTTTCAAAAAATTGAAAAAAATTTTGGAATTGTTCCCTGAAAATGGAGTTATTATTGGTAAATTTTCACCGTTTCGCATTTATTCAAGGATTATCCCGTACTCCTGAGGTGAATGTAAGGGATCAACTTTAGATAATTAAGCCCTTTATTTCGATTTTACCTTCCATTGCCGATTTTAAATTTATTAAAAATTTGGAAAAAATGTTTTCACGAGAAAATTTGGTCGAAAGGAGCATATTTCATTTATTTTACATCCTCAAAACCAATTTTTTTACATCTTTCCTTTTTTTTTTGAATCATTTACATTTAATTTATGTATTCCGGGAGGGAGAAAAGCCTCCTTTCCTCCCTTCCCAATTGACCTAGGAAACTGATTTTTGGATACTTTGTACAACTTTTGATTCCCCATCGAACGATACAAAAAGAAATAATTTATGCGATTTTCACCCCTCAGCACCCCCTCTTGAAATTTTGGGCTTGACTGATTTCTGAGCCAAGATCATCCCCACTCAAAAATACCAAATCTGCCATCAATCTAAGTCTATTGTCCAAATTTTACCGATTTTATTTGGTATCGAGCTGAGCAAATGATTTTAGTCTTTGGTGGGGCACAAATTAAAAGGAATACATATCTAACGTGGTCAAAAATGGCCTAGATGGTTTTCTAGGTGCCCGAAACAGATTTCATTAACCCTTCCTCCCTCCCTCCTTCCTTCTTCATCCGCCAAAGGTCGATAGTCCGTAATAGCCTGGTTTTCATTGACAATACATATGATATAGAAAATCAGGTAGATCTTTTTAGATCCTAAAACAGATTCTGTTAATCCTTCTCTCCTGGTTACAAAATCGCCAAAATGTTACAAAAAATTTTTAAAAAAAATGTTATAAAGGGTTGATTGCAAAATTTAAAAAAAAAAATCATTATTTTTCACGTATTTTCATAAAGCACTTCAACTCGTTTCAGCATTTCGAGAAAATTTATGAAACACTCCCAACCACTGTTACGATATGTTAAACGGGTTGTATACCAATGTAACAATTTATTATGCTCACTTTGAACTATTTTCATAATTTATAACATTTCATGCAAGTTTTACTAAATTATAACGACATTTCCGACAATATAGGTAATTTCACCTGATTTTATGATACTTTTAGCAATATTTTCAACAAATTGGCTGAAACATATTTTAGCGAATTTTATATCATTTGTTTTGGTACATATTTTAACTCGAGTCTAGTGTGTTACATTTCTTTTATTATGGGAAAATGTCGTAGCTTAGACGATACGAGATAAAATATTTATGCGAATTTTTTTTTACATACGCAACAGAAAGTTATTACCAAAAAATTCACAATAAATCGAGTATACCTAGACAGGCCTATCGCTAAATAAGTCTTAATCCCTGAATTTTCATCTATATTATTTTCTCCATTCGTACTCATAATGTTACGAAGTAAAAACTCTAATTTATCATAATTCGTACCAAAAAAAAAAATATCGACCGTAATAAAGCTGTAGAAAAATAAAGAAACCTGCATCGTATCGCATCGAGCAGACCAAGCAACAAAATTCATTTCGAAGAAGCAGCCTTTTTAGTGGTACTCGCGTTCGAAATCCAACGCCAAACATGTATTAATTTATATTACTTTTCTCAAGAGTGAAATTTCTCCTTTAACAAATTCCGGCCAGCTTGGAAAATTTTAACCAACTCAGACACGAGATTAAGATCGTATAACGGTCTCGACGTACGCTGGAAAAAGGAGAGAAATTGAAATTGTACGTTACGAGCATGAGAAAAAAAAATTTTTTTCCTAAACCCTAATTTCGCAATTTTCTAACCACACATAAATTTCATTCGTGTTCGTATTATAGTATAACTTACGGCCGTGTACGTGAAGCGTACACAAACTCGGCGCGTTATCATCATAATACGCGACGAAGAAGAAAAAGAAGAAAAAAAAAGGGGGTGAGGAATACGCTATTTCGTGCACAGTGCGAAAAAGTAGAGAGGAGGCAAAAAAAAAAGCCAGCCAGAGCGCCGCGCATCTATACACGCAACGACGACATTTCGCTATTTGTAGATGTTGGACGGATACAATGTATATTGTAATGAAAGAACATCAACTTACAGTAAGTAATAAATCCGAAGTTTGTTGCGTTGAAACGAGAAATAATGGTTATCAGCCGGGAAATGAGAAAGCAACGTGAAAACGAAACAGGAATACCAGAGCAGGAAAACTAAAGGGATGATGAAAAAGCAACCAACCCGCCGAACTACGACGACAAAGAAGGGCTGCACAGGACTGCTACGAGGATGACGATGAGGACGACGCTGAGGACGAGGACGAGGACGAGGACGACAACGACGACGTTTCAATTCGTTGTTGCACGCGGCGCGCGGTGGAGTTGAAATATGCGGAAACGAACGTGTACTTTCGAAGCTCGACAAAGCCCCATACCGGGTGAAAATTTACAATAATCTTTTTTTCACAGATTCGTACATGTCACGCCTATGTGTGTATTGTATTACTTTGTGACCCCTCCCCTCCCCCTCCATCGAATCTCATCCCTTCCATTTTGTTTCACCTACGAAATATACCGGCGTCTAAAATTTCAATGAAATGGCCGATAGAAGCACTTTTTTCCCCAGCGAAAATAGTCCTGTACAAGTTTTGCCTATGTTTATGATTGAAGGGGCAAAGCTCGCGTTTGGATTTTAGTAACTCTTTCAAAAATCAAGATAGGTAAAACTTCTATATAACAAAATTTGTTGCAAAAATGCTTCGCTATAAAGTCCAGCACTAAAATCTACGATTTGCGGACAATTGGCAATTTTTTTTTTGTAAATAAAAAATTTGACGAGAAAAAATCGTTACAAATCGCGAATTTTAGTATCGGATTTGGTAATAAAACAGTTTGGTTACAAATTTCGTTATTTAGAAGTTTTGCATATCTCAGTTTTTTGAAGGAGCTGTCAAAATTCTAACAAGCGATGCCCCTTCAATTATTAAAATAGGCAAAATTAACGCATGACAAGTTTTACTGGAAAAAGTTTCTCCTACAAGGATCACTAATTACATTGTCCATTTGAATGGAATTTCAAAATTGCTTAAATTATGAAATTTTAAATTCTAGGGGAGGTGGGGGTGGGGAAGGGGGAGTCATAAATAGTGAGTGGTATCCTCAGGTAGTGTGCTATATTTATGTTATGACGTCGTTTCTTAGGTCTACGTCATCTATGGCAGGCTATTACTTTCATAACCCACCTCGAAACTGGATTAAAATAACTGAAATTTAGTGCTTCTTACAGTAATTTACAAAATGGCTATAGGGAACGAGCAGGCTTTGTAATGGGCCAGGATGCAAGAGAATAAATCTCGAACATGAGGCAAATGATCGAAAAGGCTGGAGAATATAACGTGGAAATGATCCTGTGCTTCGTTGACTACAAAAAGGCCTTCCGATTGTTTTGATTGGAAGAAGTTATGGGCGATACTACCACAGATGGGGGGAATCTTTATGAGAGTGTGCTCAAAGAACCATGTAATAAACAGGCGGAGTGAGGGGTGAGATGTATCCTGTCACCGCTACTGTGTTCAACTCCGGTGGAGAATATATCACGAGGTGAGAACAATGGAAAGCGAAAATCCTGAGGAAGCCAGGAATGGAGGAATGGTAATTGGCAGCACATGACACCAGCCTTTCATCAGCCAGCATCGAAGAATTGGGAAACCTATTGAATAGGTTGGAATTAGCTAGCCGAACATATGGCTTGGAGATAAACTGTTCCAAAACAAAGATAATGATCATTAATCGCCCCGAAAATAATATGCCAGATGTGGCAGAGATATCTGAAATGTAGCAGGTCTCACACTTTACGTTCCTAGGATCTGAAGTGGGCAATATGGATGGATGCAAAATGGTGATAAGCATGCCATAGTTAAGTTGAATAAGATACGGCGAGATGACGCAATCACCAAACACACAAAGATCAGACTGGTTCGAACTCTTAATATTTTCGACATTTCTGTATGGAGTGGAAACGTGGATAGGTGGAAAGAAAGAGAGGCAAAAAATTGACGCTTTAGAGATGTGGTGCTAGACGACGAATGATACGAATACCTTATCAATCAATTCTACACGAGATTGAATCAGAACGACATCTCGCAGCTGAAACGGATGCCAGAATAGCGAAATATTTTGAACATTTTAACACGAGCCAATACGCTGGAGTATTCAGTAGTACAGGGAACAGTGGCTGGTAAAAGGAGCAAGCAGAGGTAGAAGTCCCCAACAAGGTGGACAGACCACCAGACTAGTACACGGAATCTGGAACAATGGTGACGTAATTTGATATACGAAGTCGGAGATCGTGGTCACGATTGCCTTTTTGGAAGATGACACGAGTCAATAATGAGTCCTATTTTCTACATATTCAATTTTTGCCCTTATCAGAAGAGGTTCTACTCCCCCTCCTCAATCTGTTCAATCCTTGCAATATCCTGTCCAAAAGAGAAGGCCTATGAGACATTTAGCACTGGTTAATTTCATGCAGTTGGCAGGCATATGCTTACCTAATTTTAAAATACAGTACAATTTTTGTGCTAGCGACGCGACCAGGTTGGCCAAAAGCGCAGGACAGAAGAGTGGGTAGTTCTAGTTGAGAGGAAAAAATACGCAGCAGTGTGTAAATATATGGCAACGGTATGCTACACTACATTCACCTATAGTTATACTTTTTCATTTGCGATGCGGAAAAGACTGACGGTCGAGAGTGTGTACGTATAGAACGTTTACGTATAAAATGTACGTAGCGGGTACTCGTACGGCATCTGCGGGCAGCGAAGTAGGTAATATAGGTGCGGAGTATTTTCGACGCGCAGTCTCTGGTGCTGTTCACCCCTTGACATGTATCTGTTCGGTGCCGTCGGGGGCGCAGACGTCCCGTTGCGACCGACTTATAACCCATTCATTATAATAGTGACTTCATCCTTGCCTGTGTAACTCGGGTTGTTTATATAATTCATCAGGCTTTTATATACGCTAAGGTTGCCTTTTAGGTGCTCGTTTTTTTTTACCCCCTCTTTCGTCGTGTTTGATACGACGAAAGATACCTGTTAAGTTGGATGGAGTTTTTTTTTTTTTTTTCGCTCTGTGCTTGTTCGTTTATTTTCGAGGATTTCGCTTTTTTTTGTAGAATGATTTTCTGTGTCATATTGTCGATGAAAAATAGACTATTACGGTCTATAAAACTATGGTGGAAGGGGCAGCGGATGTCACAAAATCCATTTTGGGGTCCTAGAAGACCTATTATGATCATTTACTTTACTCGATACTGACCAAAATCAATCAAATTTCAGAAATGGGCTTAAATTGATACGAGTGGGAAAAACCTTCGGTCAAAATTCAGTTATGCTCAAATTTGGGGAAGGAGGTACTGGGGGGGGGGCAATGAACGCAAAAATTATTTCTTTTTGAGCCAATCGATAGAGAATTCAAAATTATACAGCATACTCGAAATTCAGTCTACTGAGTCAATTAGGAGGGGAGCTATGAAAGTTTTCCCCCTTTTTTAAATTGAAAAAGGGGCTGTTCCCCCTCTATCTTCCCTGAAAATTGAGCTAAAAAGTTGAAATGTAGCATATGGATCCAGTATAGGTTCTAGGTATACCTTTGGAAGTTTCCAATTTTCAGACCTATGTCACCTCCTTTCAGCACAAAAATGTGGTTTTTTGGGTGGATTTTCTAATGGTTTGAGTTTGTTCCTCGCTTAGCTCACCTCCAAATTGAGCTAAGAAGTTGAAATTTGGTATATAGGGTTAGTGAAACACTTTGATATACCTTTAAGTTTTCGATGCATCCCCTCCTCCTCCTCCTCCTCCTCGCCACACCTTAAAAATATATTTTTTGTAGGTTTTTTCATTTTTTGAGTTTGCTTCTTGCATCTCCTCCTCCTCCTCCTCCTCCTCCCCCCCCCCGTTCGGACTAGGAAGTTGAAATTCAGTATGTTTATTTAGTATAGGTCCTGGATGTGCTTTCTGGTGATGTCGACTTTTTAGCATCAGTGCACCCTCCTTGCACTGATTTAGAAAATTCAATTCACATAATTACTAAATTTCACGAAAATCAAGCTGAGAAAGCATCGCAATCGGTGTTTTCTTTTATTATTAGATTGGTACTCGTGAAAGTGCATTATTACACAAATACAAAATCCTCAATAAACCTGCTATTTTATCTCGCCTTTTTAACTGATTTTTGTGGCGCCGTGGCCCCCTAAATTAACTTTATTGTAAAATAGCGAGTAGGGTATTAAAGAGCGTTGAAATTTTATACAGATGGCAAATATTCTATCTAAAATACCCGTACTTCTTTTAAACCCCTAATTTTTTGGGCCCAAAATTTGAAAAATTGTTATTTTCCAAACAGCATGCCGGCTAGGATTATCACACTATCCGGAGTAAATTTGTTCCCAATGTTTGAAAAGTGACCTGTAAAATTTTTCGGCACCTAATTCACCACACTGAACCTTCATATGAAATAATTTAATTGAGTAAGGCAAATGAGAAGGTTTGAAATTAGAGCCGAAAAATTTTACCGTTGACTTTTCAGACCTTGAAGACCAGCTTGCGAGGGATAGTTTGTATTTTCCAGGGGGGAGGAGGGGGAGATTCATTATTCTTAATTGGTCACGATGTTGAAAAACAGGTTTTTTTTTAATTTTGGGCCCTAAAAATTAGAAGTTTGAGAAATGTATCAATATTTTAAACGGAATATTTAATTCCTTATAACATTTCAATGTTCTTTGATGCGTCAGTCGCTTGCAATTTTACGACAATATCACTCTAAGGGAAAGCAAAACTCCACGAAAAGCATTTAAAAGGAGAAGTTGGTATAGCAGAATTTTTGAGGTTTTTGGATATGTTTAAATGACAAACCTTCCCGAAACATTGTGCCCAGGTTCCGGCCTACCTCTCTGTCTCCTTTTTTACGATATGGTTACCCAATTGAAATAATTTTTTATTTATAAGATTCAGTATCTTTTATAGATGATGTCATTCGTGATGGTGCTGGTGGCTGAGAATCAATGCGCGTAAATATTTTTAGTCAGGGTCGTGTTGAAAATAAATTGATGTAATGGGAGTCGTTCGTATTGTTTTGATAACATAAGCGAAATCTCTTGGCTGATGGTTTTTTTTCTCCTCTCTACAGCAATTATAAAGATTAAGTTGTGTAGTGAATCGAAGGAATTTTTTATCTTTAGCTCTATTTTTCTTTCTTTCTTTCGTTTTTTTTTTTCTTACTTTTTAAATAGCTTTTCGTTATCACTGCCAAAAATCTTTTTAACCGTATTTTCTTATACTTTTATAGTAGAGTTTTTTTGGCCACATTTTTAGATTTTTTTCCCCATCCAAGTCGCTTTTTACTTCCTCTCTCTTCAGATTCTCCAAATGTAAGTGCAGTTTGAATTGTAGTACTACGTATACGAGTTTTCGTTTTGGTGAAATTGTCAGAGCCAAAGATCTATAATGGGAAACGTACATACAATGAATAAAAATGGTCGTTGGTATTTTTTTTTTTTTTTTTCTTCTGCTGTATAAAATGTATATAGTTGTGTAATATGAGTACGATTTAGTTGTTGGTTGTTGTTTTTCTCTGTATATTTTCCTGCCAGTTTTTTTTTTCTTCTTTGCTTTTGGCGGTGCGGAGCGGTGCGTTGCGAGCTTTTACTTTTAATCCAGCGAATGTGAAAATTACTCAAATCGTGCGTTTCATGTTGAAAAAGGAAGACAACCCTTTTCATTATATTAATGAGGTCTAAAATTCTACTCTGTAATTTTTTTTTTTTTTTTTTTTTTTTGTTGTTTTTTTTTTTTGGGGGTTTACTTTTTTTTTTCGCCAGTGGTCCAGCTCTCTTTAATAAAAACAATGAATTCAGTCATTTGGTCGGAATTCATTGATCTTTTTTTTTTTTTTTTTTTTTTTTTTGGCTGCGTTTATATGTTAGGTGTGTTTTTTTTTCTACTTTCATTTCCTTTTAGAACACGAGGTAAAAGGTACATATATATAGGAGAAAAAAGTATGTATAGTTGGAGAGAGAGAGAGTGAGAGAGAAAAAAGAACGGTGTAATTACATTTGGTGTAGTCGTTCATCGATTACGTCAACAGACAGCGAGCGGCACACAGTGTTCTTGGGTTTTATATACTAAAAACGATAGGGTAAATTGTTATACTGTACTACGACTACGATAACGACAAGGTAGGTACATAGAAAGCATTGCTACGTGTAGATAGGCTAGATGGGTAGGTAGGTAGGTTTGTATGAGATAGAAAGAGAGAAAGCACTAGGCGAGGTGAATTTTTGTTAGAATTTCAGAGTTGAACGTTTATGTTACAGCAGAAAATGGAATGAAAAAGCTCGGTACGATTGATTTTTTTTTTACGCTTTTTCGCGCGGTAAACGAGCAACGAGACGGACTACAATGGACTTTTTTTTTTCGCCAGTGGTCCAGCTCTCTTTAATAAAAACAATGGATTCAGTCATTTGGTCGGAATTCATTGATCTTTTTTTTTTTTTTTTTTTTGTATTCGTATATATGTGTGTATTGGTTTCCGGTAGAGAGTCAGAGTACCCGATGCCCTGTATATATGTTTTTTCCTTACTCGTTGTTCGCATTTACTTTTTGTCCTTTCGCACACTATATTTTTCATAGCCTTTTTTTCCAATTTCGCTATCGTAGTTTTATAATTGAATTCTCATGTTTCTTAGATTCAACGTGGGTCGATTTTTCTTTTCGTTCTCTTAATAATGTGTATACGGGTACGGGTACGTGTAGGTACTAGCTAGGTCTACCTATCTACCTACCTACCTACCTACCTAACTACATACCTATATAACTGTGGTCTGATGGTACAGTAGGCGATACAGTGATAGGTTTTTGGCTGCATGGCGTACGAAGGAGCCTTTGCCATTGCCATTGCCGCCGGTGCGTTTAATATGTGTAAGGTGGAGAGAAGTAGGGGAAGGGAAATGTAGGTACACTACTGGTGTAGTACCATACTACACCGGCTGCTTGTATATGGTATTGCGGCTTTTATTGATTAATGCGTTGGTATTTATCGCACTCTCGGCTTTTCGACGATGCGAAGTGAATGGAAAATGGTGAATTAAAGGGAAATTCGCTCCGGCTCTGGTGTGGCGACTGTTTTGGGAATACCTATACATATACCACTTGTACTTGTGTGTGTGTGTATTTGTATCTGTACGTACGAAATTCTCCCCAGTCGACTGCGTACGTAAGCAACTCTTGAGGAGTGAAATTCACGAAAAGCTGGGTGGTTTCGATCAACCTGACGCGGCCGTGCTCAGGGAAATTAAACAACTTGTTCAATACGTGGTAAATAATAAATTTCTTGTGTAATTTCTATTCGACAAATCAGAATGTAGCGTGAAAAGAGTGGATTTTCCGACCATATAATGTTGAGAGCGTGGGTATTTGTTGGTAGAGTGTGGGTAGCCAGTGTAGCTGGGTACTTAGGTAGGTACCTATCCGTTGGGTATTGTTGTGTTTTGGAAGTTGATTTTGATGTCTGAAGTAAGAAAGTATTTTAATTGTGTTGAAGTTGATGGAGTTTGTAAGCTGATAACGAGTGTTTTTCGCTCAAAATTTTATGATATTTTCGTATCGATCAGTTGCGCGCTTTTAATATGCATGAAAATAGTGGCGTGCCTGAAGGGCTGGCTATTGGAGCTATAGTTCTCGCCTTAGGTGTGAAAAATTACAAGTTTTTTACATTAACGTCGAATTTAATACTAGAGTCATTGAAAGCCGATTAGCTTTCTGACTAAGATTTCAAAATTTGAAACCCGAACTGCAAGGGATGCCCTTTTTATGGCTTCATAATTTCGATGTTGCTATGCTCTGTACTTCAATTTTTGTGCAAAAACAATCTGCTAAAAATTTTGACTTCTCGCTTCACCTTTACCTCGTTAATATCTCTGTAATTGTTTCCGAAGTACGAATTCTGTACACTTTGAAATTTTTATATTCTGTGAAATTTCAACAAAATGTTTTCGAACTTTCATAGATTATGGCATTTTATAATTTTATTTAAAAATCTATCGATTTATGGAAAAGTAGAAATACTCTCCATTGTTTCAAGATCAATTTACCAAAAGTTTTTGAAAATGTTGGTTACTTGGTTGTTGGAGAAATGGCCATGCTTAACGATAATATTCTCGTGGTAAGAGCCATGACAATTGGATGGTTGAAAAATGGTGCCATGTGTCATGGCAAAATCACCCTGACAACTTGAGATTTAAAAAATATTGTCAATAGCCATGGAAATCAGAACTTGAAAAAATGGCAAGAGCCATGACAACTATATGTTTGAAGCATGGTGCCATGTGTCATGGCAATCACCCTGACAACTAGAGATTTTTAAAACGTTATCAATAGCCATGGAAATCGGATGTTGAAAAAATGGCAAGAGCCATGACAACTGTATGTTTGAAACATGGTGCCATGTGTCATGACAATTACCTTGACAACTTGAGTTTTTGAAAATGTTGGCAGTAGCCATGGAAATCGAATTTTAAAACAATGGTGACTGCATCTGAGGTAGTTGGATTGTAAAAAAAGAAAAAAATGATTGAAGTAACCGTGGCAATTGGATCTTTGAAAATGGTGTCAATAGCCTCGGCAATTGGATATTAAATAATTGGCGATAGTCACGGCAACTGCATCTTTAAAAACAGATAATGGCAGTAGTCTTGGCAATTGGATTTTTAAAAAATTTAAGATTTTTTTTCCTTTCTTGAAAAAGTTTTAGATTAATGTAATTCCAAAATAAAACGGAATAAATCGTATAAATCATTAGGTTATGTTGAAAATTATCAAAAAGAGGGCAAAAAATTTTCTAAAATTGGTGAAAAGTAAATAAAGTTACAAGAAAATCACGAAAAAATTGTTGAAAAAAGGGTGAAAATTAAACTAAATCATGAAAAAAAAAACAATTTAAAAAGTGCAAAAGTGTATTAAAAATTAAGAAAATCTGTTGAAAAATGGGTAAAGATTGTTCTAAAATACGAAAACAAATGTGATAAATTATCTAAATTTATGTAACTATTTCATAAAACAAAATAAAAAATAATCCAGAAAAATTAACAAAAATCAAAAAGAAAAGTTGAAAAATGGATGAAAATTGACATGAATTGTGAAAAGAAAAATCGTTGAAAATCATCTAAAATCAGGTAAAAATTTGATAAAAGTTGGTGAGCAGTGCAAAAAACCGCGAAAAATGTTGAAAAATTGTCCTAAATAAAAAAAAAAAAAACGTTGAAAATCATTAAAAATTCAGAAAAATTTGACAAAAATGAGTGAAAGTACAAAAACTGAATCGAAAAGGGCAAGACAAGTGTTGAAAAGTAGTTAAAAATTAACTTCAATTCTGAAAAAAAAAATTGTTAATGATTCGTAAGAAGTACATAAAATTTACAAAAAAAATGTAGAAAAATGAATAAAAATGAACCTAAATTATGTAAAAAATTATTGTAAGTTATCAAAAATTTTTAAAAATTTGATAAAAGTTGCAAAAAATTAAGTTAAAGTTGAAAAAAATTGTTAAAAATCATCAAAAATTGGATAAAAAGTGTAAAAAATCATGAAAAAATATTAAAAAATGGCTAAACAATTGTCTTGAAATATGGAAAAAATTGTTGAAAATAATCGAAAATTTTTGTAAAAATTTTACGAAAATGGATGAAAATTGAACTAATATGAGAAAGCAAAATAGTTAAAAATCATTGAAAATTGGGTGAAAATGAAACATAAAAAGGTTAAAAAATGCCTAAAATTGATCAAAAATTATGAAAAAATGATGAAAAATGGGTGGATATTGGCATGAAAAATCGTAAGCATCGACATTTCAATACACATAAATTCCATAACCGAATTCCAGCTTCAAAACATCAACTATTACACTTCCCTTCGCTACCTGTTCGCTTTTTTAGCCTGATTTTCTATGTCGTATTGCCAATAAAAACCAGCCTATTACAGTCTATTGACCGACGGCGATGGGACCGAGGGGGGGGGGAATATCAATAAAATCCGTTTCGGGGTACTAGAAGGCCATTAAGATAATTTTTGGCTTTGTCAGATATTTAGTTTGATTTTTTATTGTATTTTTTTCCGAACATTAAAATCATTTACTCTGCTTGATACTGACTAAAAATCGCTAAAATTCGATCAATCGGCTCAGTTTGGCGGCGGATTAAATATATATGAGTTGAGATGACTTTGGGTCAAAATTCAGTTTTACCCTATGGGGTTGGGGGATTGGTGAGGGGTCCAAAACACAAAAATTATTCCTTTTTGAGCCAATTGATAGAGAATTCAAAGTTGTATAACGTATCCAAAAATCAACCTTCCAGGTCAATCAGAAGGGGAAATATGAGGGGTTTTCCCCTTTTTGACCTTGAAAAAGGGCTGTTCCTCCCCTAAGAAGTTGAAATTTGATATGTACATTCAGTAGGGGCTGTAGATGTGCCCTTTGGGGGTCTCGACTTTACAGCCCTATTTCACTCTTTTACAGCCACAAATATGTGGGGTTTTGGTCCCTTTTTTTCCCTTAAGTTTTGAATTTGTTCCTCGCATAACTCTCCTCTATCTAAGTTAATCTAGAAAGTTTAAATTAGGTATCTATGTACAGGCAGTAAGGACCCTAGATGTACCTTTTGAGGGTTCTGAATTTTTAACCCGATTGTGAACCCTACCTATTCTCAATGCCGATTAGGGAGAAAGCTTCGCGCAGCGATGCTTTTTTTTGGTTCTCATGATTGTAATGTGTCACAAAAATTAGGCAGAAAAAGCATCATAAAGCGATTTTTTTTTTTTTTTTTTGCCAACAAAATAATAATTGTAAAATCATCTTTAATCTTGGTAAAACTCGTATTTAACTGTAAAGCAACCATCAGGTTAGACATTCTATGAAACATATGCAAAAATCAACCGCAACTTTTTTACTTTTCACTAAACTCAATCTTCATATCTGAAATAACTGTTGCTAACACTAAATTTCAACGCTTAATTTCCCTTTTTTAACATAAAACTTACATTTTCAAATCGGCGTTGTCAAAGCTATGTCAATTGGATCTTGTAAAACGGTTGGCATCGTTTATAGCAATTTGAAGAATGATTATTGATTTTCTTTCGTATTGTTTATTTTTACGTTTAAATTAAATTACATATTTTTCCTTCACTAGTCGACTGATTTCTAATTACGTGTTTATTTTATTTTTTTTGTTGCAGGTGAGCTAAAAAATCTACTCGAGTCTGTTTTGACCATCTATAATAGGTAATAAAATCCTCTCGATCGACAATAACGATGAGATGATTCGTGTGTTATTAGTGAGTGAGTATCCATAGACACGTATACGTATTGTACCTATGCATGTACCTATAGAATCCTCTGTTATAAGCTATTGAAATCGAACGTCTGCGCGTTAATAGTCGATTTTATTCCGATTACATCATTTTATTAGATTGAATAGAATACTCGAATGTGAATCCATCTTCAGATAGGTAATAGGTACGTAACGTACTCGTATATGGTTAGCTGTAAAGTGTACCTACATATACCTATACTTTACGTGAATGAAATGTAGGAGAAATAAAAATTACCAGCGTGTATTTTACAAAAGGGATTATTATAACGTAGAGAGGAAGATTTAAAAGCGATTTTTAAAGACGTTTTAATTGCCGGTTATTTATGGTCGAGTTTTATAGCGTTGTTGGTTGGGTTGGCGGTACCTCTCTCTTTCTCTACTACTACTACCTTCGTATACACTACACACATAGGAAGCCTGGCAGGTTCATCGATATATCACTCGTATATCCTATTGATCGGTTTCGTAATGATAGAAGTTCGATTTGATTAGACGATACGTGCATGTGTAGTTGTGTACGGTGTATGTAGCTTGTGTTAGTTTGCAGAACAGTTTTTGACGCCCAGTTACGTAGAGAATATTTTACGATTGAGTGATCCGATATTGCTTGGTGCGAAACTAGTCTGATATAAACTGAAGATTTTTGTCTTGACTCAATTGACCCGAATCGTCACTCTATTTTGATGGGAAATTTGGAAATAACAACGCAAGCGTGTTTCGAGTTTTGAAAAAAATAAAATAAAACAAGGACGAGCGTTGGAGAAACGGAGAGACGACCATGTACGCGGTTTTATCTCTGAAATAAGTTAGTTGTTATAGGAATGTAGAAAATATCCTAAATGTCAATTTTACTGCTATTTAATGTTTTATTAATAATCCGTTACGATCTTTTCTAGTTCATAAAATTCGTATTTTCAGATCATTTAAAGCGTATTATGTGGCCGTTTGGCAAAATGTACGGAAATCTGATCGCCACCCTGCGCGTCTCTCGTCCACTTTGACGTATATAAAAACCTCGCAATTGTGTTTTCTGTGTATTCGATACGATATCTTGGATGAGTAATTCGAACAGCCGAATAGCTGGTGCAGTAAAAATCAGCTGGCTGGATTGTTTTTGATAATTTTGCGTAAATTTTTAGAAACAGTTACCGCAGATGAAATTTACTGATGCGGTTTTTTAGCCTGATTTTCTATGTCATATTGTCTATGAAAACCAGGCTATTATGAAGGGGCGGAGGGGAATATCAATAAAATTAGTTTTCGAAGGTCTTAAAAGACCATTACGAACATTTTTAACCGTGTCAGATATTTATCTTTATTTTTATTTATGATTTTTTTTTTTTTTTTTCTCTGAAGACTAAAATTATTTACTCCGCTCGATACCGACCAAAATCGCTCCAATTCGGTTAATCGGCTCAGTTTGGCGACGAACTAGATATATATGAGTGGGAACGACCTTGGGTCAAAATTCAGTCATGCCCTAATTTAGGGGAGAGGGTGCCGAGGGGCCTAAAATGCGAAAATTGCCCCTTTTTCAGCCAATTAATAGATAATCAAAATTCATATAACATATCCAAAAATCAACTTTCTACATCAATTAGGAGGGGAGATATGGGGATTTTCCTCCTTTTTCACCTTGAAAAAGTGCTCTACCTCCCCTATCTCCTCACCAAACTGAGCTAGGAAGTTGAAATTTGGTGTGTATATTCAACAGGGGGTGCAGAGGGGCTTCAGCCAATTGATAGACATTCCGAAGTATTATAACATACCCAAAAATTAGTATTCTTGGTCAATTAGGAGAACAAATATGGAAGTTTTCCCCCTTTTTTGACTTTGAAAAAAGTTGTTCTTCTTCTATCTCGCCTCAAAATGCAGCTAGGAAGTTGAAATTTGGTATGTGGGGCTATACATGTGCATTTTGGGGGTTTCGAATTTTCAAACCCGTTGCTCCGCCTTACAGCCCCAAAACGTGGGTTTTTGGGCGAATTTTCTAATGTTTTAAGTTCGTAATTCACGTAGTTTCCTTCCGAATTGAGCTAAGAAATTGAAATTTGGTAAGTTGGTTTAGTACAGGTCCTATTTGTGCTTTTTGGGGGTTTCAACTTTTCAGCTTCATTGTATCCCTTCGTAGCTCTAAAAGTGTAGTTTTTGGTCGGGTTTTCTTATTTTTTGTGTTTGGATGCTGAGGGCAAAAAACGTTCCATTTTGAGCAAACCGACAGGCAATCCAATGCAGCTTAACAAATTCATGAATCAGACTCCTGAGTCGATTATGAAGGGATATGTGAGTTTTTCTCCTTTTTGATCTCGAAAATGAGCCTTTTCTCCTCTCCCTCTCACCATATTGAGCTAGTAAGTTGAAATTTGGTGTGTAGGAGCCTAGATGTGCCTTTTGTAGGCTTCGTTCGACTTTTCAGACCCATTGCTCCCCCTTATAGCGCAGAAAAGTGGTTTAGGAGAGGTACGGGATTTCTTTTCCTTTTTGATTTTGGTGATGAACTATTTCTCTTCCATTCTCCACCTCTCCCCCCTCCCGCTCCTCTCACTCCCATATTCAGTTGGTAAGTTGAAATTTGGTGTGTAGACTTCATAGGGGTCGTGCATGGGTCTGTTAGTGGTTTCGACTGATCAGACTCGTGCTCCTCTTGAGAGCCCAGAGATGTGGTTTAAGGGAGTTATGGGTCTTTTTCAGAATAAGTTGTTCTTCCCCTACCCCCTCCCCTTCTCCCCTGCCTCCTACCCTTCTCCCCTCCTCATCCGCGTCTCCTCCCCTCTCCTCCTTTGCTCCTCCTCTTCTCCCCGTCTCCTCCTGGTCGCCTCCCCTCTCCTTCTTTGCTATTCCTTCTCATCTCCTCCCCCCCCCCACTCCTCTTCTCCTCTCCCTCTCGCCTGTTGAGCTACCAAATTGAAATTTAGTATGTAGACTTGATAGGGGTCGTAGATGTGAATTTTGGAGATTTCGACTTATCAGACTGTTGCTGCCTCTCACAGCCCAGAATCGTGTTTTCTGGGGGGGGGGGCTGGTTTTCTCTGAACTGGGAAGTTGAAATTGGCTATGTACATTCAGTAGATGTGCCTTTTTCTGCAATTTGAGCAATGGGACTGAAATTTGGTATACAGATTTAGTGCAGGTCTCGGATGTATCTTTTGAAAGTTTCAGCTAATCGCTCCAATATCTTCCTGTGTAACCCTAGCACTGGCACTATTCAATGGAAAACATCTCAAAGCGCTCCTTTTTTTCATCGACGAGTGGAGAATTTGAATACTTTCTTAATTCGTGAAAATTAGACTCAAAAAGCTCTTTAGATCTCACGAACAGAGGAAAAATATCGAAAAATTGGTCGAGCTATCGCTCATTTTTATGAATTAACGATTTTGGAAGTCTAGATCCTCTAAAAAATGATCAGATTATTGTGCTCTGTGCGGTTTGAAAGCTGAAAAATTGAAGCACACCCTGCGTACGTAACGATCGAAGGAGGATGAAATAAAAAGCGAACACTCGCTCAAAAATGAAACGAAACAAAAACAAAAGAAGAAGAAGGACGACGCGCAACGACGATGCGATTTTATTCGGGTAAATAGTTTTTGAAAAGGCGAATTCAGGAATATAATCTACGCATTAAGAGTACTTTGGAAATGTAATCTTCTCACTCGAAAAACTTGGATGTTCATTCTTTGAGCGTACTTGGGACGAAGTATAGAGGAAAAGGGTTAAAAGAGTCGGCGGCTCGGTGGGAATACATAAGCAGATCGTCGTCGCTTTAATTAGAATGTTCTTCTAATTGGCGAACGTTACCTCTTTTGCATTAGGCGGTTGTCTGTGGCGTGTTGGGGATATTCCGCGCGCCTCTCGTCTTTTGTCATTATTATACGCCGCCTTTTAAAAGTTCCAGGGCTTTTAACTGGCCCATGAATTATTCAAAATGTTTCGCTTATTTGTAATACTTTGAAAGTTTCAAAGAACTTGGCTAGTTTTTCTGGCTGTTTGCATTTTCATTAATATGTATTAAAAGGAGAGGTTGTTTCGCGTGTGTAGAGAGAGAGAGAGAGGTATGTGTGTGTTTGAGTGGTTGTGTGTTGTTATTGGTTAGGTTAGGTATATGCGGTGTACACTTTTTCGACGGCTATGTACAAACAAGTCGACGACCCAAACACATGAAGCACTAAACGAGAGTTTTTATTGAAAATTAAATTTACCGCGAGGATCTTATGTATATGAGTATGTGCTTATGTTTCGCGTATACCGCCAAATGTCGTATTTAATTTTTATACGAGACAGTATTATAGCCTTGGTCTTGGTTTTTTCATTCATCCAATAGGTGTAGTATGTATTCTTTTTGTTTATTGTATTTTTTTTTCAACGTTATCGAAGTTTATTTCGAAAGAAATTACGTCGTTATGGTCCTGAAATGCTTGAGATATGTGATGCGAGGATTTTAAGCAATGTTTCTGGACAAGCTATTACATCCGTGATGTAATATAAATATTGAGTAGTACTTTTATATGCCAGAT
This sequence comes from Ferrisia virgata, assembly GCA_900060175.1. Taxonomy (NCBI): domain Eukaryota; kingdom Metazoa; phylum Arthropoda; class Insecta; order Hemiptera; family Pseudococcidae; genus Ferrisia; species Ferrisia virgata. The sequence goes on along the minus strand of FIZR01028174.1, from coordinate 18,560 downwards.
TTTTTTCAAAATACACCTTGAAGAGGTAAGGAGATAAGAAATATGATTTTCTGGTAAGAATGTGAAGGAGTGGGAGACCGTTTGAATTGTCGATCATTTTGAACAAATATCATAGCTGACCCCCTCGCTCCCCGCCCTGACATATTTAGGATCCCAAATGAATCTACATACCAGATTTCAACCCAGTAGATCAATCTGGAAGAGAAACATGTTCGTAACAAAATCACAATATAGGAAAAAAACTTGCATAAAAGTACTTTTTGAGAGGGGGGGAGCTGTGAGAAGCTGGAAAGTCCAAAATCCTCAACGAACACATTTAAGATCCCTACTAAATCTGCATACTAAATTTCAACTTTCTAGCTCAATTTTGAAGGATGATATGTGAGATACAAACTCAAAAATCGAGAAAAACCTAGAAAAAACGCCTTTTTAGGACTGCGAGGGGGTGCGAGGGGAGGGAAGAGGATAAAAATTGAAACTTCCGAAAGATAACGTGTCAAATTTCCATCCTGAAGAGGAGATCTCTCTCTTCCCTCCTGAAGGACGTAGCAGGCTGTTTTTCAAATATCTTATGCAACTTTTGTTTTTCTATCGATTGGTTCAAAAACGAACAATTTCTACCATTTTGGTCGCTTAACACCCCCTCCCCCAAATTTTTAGGGCAAATGAATTTTGACTTGAAGTGATCCCCACTCAAAAATACAAAATATGGCACTAGTGTCCAAGTGTTGTGTCCAAATTACACCAATTTTGATTGATGTCAATCTGAGCAAAAGATTTCTAATTCTAGGAAATTGAAAAAAAATAAGAAAATAGCTCCCTAAAACCACTTTTTTTTGGCGATGTAATGTTGTTCAAAGGGTTTTGAAAAGGCGAACTTTACAAAACGCAAATCTATGGCCTCTGCTTAGTGTACGTACCAAATTTCAACTTCCTAACTCAATTTGCGAGGGGTTAGGGGAGGAACACAACTCTTTCTTATTGTCAAAAAACGAAAAAACTCTCCTATCTTCCTTTTCAATTGACCTAGGTAGCTAATTTTCAATTATGTTATTTTATTTTTGAGTTTCTATCGATTGGAATGGAAAAGAATAATTTTTGTGATTTTAGCCCCTCAGCACCCCCTCCCCCAAATTTGTGCCTAATTGAATTTTGACTCGAGGTCACTCCCATTTGTAAATGTCAAATTTGCCGCCGATCCAAGCCTACTGTCGAAATTTGACTAACTTTGGTCGGTATCGAGTTGAGCAAATTATTTTTAGTTTCAAGAAATGAAAAAAAAAGTAAGAAACTACGCCCAAAAACGACTCTTTTGAAGCTGTGAGAGGATGCGAGAGGTTTTGGAGAGTTGAAACTCCCGAAGCGTATGTATATATATGGCCCTTACCAAGTCCACGTACTAATTTTACACTTCCAAGCTCAATTTCGGAAGGGATAGAGGAGAAACAGCTCTTTTTCAAGGTTAAAAAGGGGGGAAAACTCTCATGTCTCCCCTCTTAATTATATTTGGAGGGTTAATTTTTCGATATATTTTTCAACTTTTGATTCTCTTTTGAATGACGCAAAAAAGAACAATTTTTGAGGTTTTTGTGCCTCAGCACCACCACCCCCTCCCCTTAAATTTGGATTAGACTGAATTTTGACCCAAGATAATTTCCTCTCGGAAATATCCAATCCGCTGCCAATCCAAGCATACTGGCCTAATTTGACTGATTATTTTGGTCAATATCAAACGGAGCAAATAATTTTAGTTTTTGGGGAAGAAAAATAGAAAAAAAAGTATTAAATATCTGACGTGGCCAAAAATGGTCTCAACGGTTTTCTGGGCGGCCACGATGGATTTATTTGATTACATCTTCTCCTCCTCCCATCACTTGTTGGTCGATGGTCCGGAATAGCCTGGTTTTCATTGAGAATACAGCGTAGAAAATCAGACTACAAAAGTAGCATCTCGTTGTTTTGTTTTTTCAGTTTGAATTGCATGGCACGTTTTGATTATGAGAGTTATTGTATTTTCCTAAAATATATATTTTTTTGAGGCTATGAGGGGATGCCATGAAGCTGCAGTATGTCAGGAACCACTTTTATTCGGCGTCGAGAAGGGGAAACATCTCCATAACTTCTCTCCTAATATGGTCCTACGAAGTAAATTTTTGGATATGTTGTATAACTTTTGATTCTCTGTCTATCGATTCTAAAACGAAGAAAAAAATTGCGATTGTTACCTCTTATCAGCCCCTTCACGCCAATAATTTCGATCGAAAATTATACGTACTCGTGTATATTTCACCCCCCCCCTTTTCCTCTCTAACTCAAGCCTATCAGACAAATTTGAACGATTTGATTGGTACGGGACTTGTTGTATGATTTTAGTGTTCAGAACGAAAAAATAATTGATCTTCAGTACGTTCCACTCTTCATCTAATGGATCGACTAGTCCAATGCACAGATAGAAACGACGATTCGTAAATTTCCTTGTTTTTTCCCAATTTAACGCAGATTCCTACTCGTATTCTCGAATTTTTCACAAAGGTAGAGAAAAGGAAGTGTATGAAGGAGGTCAGAAGCGGTTCAGTTTTTCGTTCAGAATTTAAATAAAAACAATGACGTGTATCCTTGTACTTTTTATCTTCAATAATTTTTTTATCTCGATCCAAGGTCATTCTTCTTCTCATCTCCTCTTCAGCTTACTATGAAATCAAATTCAATTCTAGAGCTCGAAAAAAATTATTAGGTACCTCTGAGAATAATCAAAATTGATTTTTTGCAACTTTGGAAAAATTTTCTATACGGATACCCCCCCCCCTCCCCCCATCATCCACTACTTCATACTATAGCAAATTTTTGGTTAGCTCACATTGTATTGTAGAAATTGTCGACTAGTTTTTGTTTTTATTTCGTATTTCAAAAAACACTCTGTCACTATAAATATATACATAATGTCGAGCCTACGACCCCTGCCACTCCCCATCTGTTGCGGTTTTTGGTCTTTGTTTCTTTCGTTGGTTCGAAAAAATTAATCCTCTAGATTGGAAAATATTTTAAAACGATTTTTATACGGCGTAATTTTCGCTTTCAAGATAGTAATTTATTACGAGTGTAATTCGGCGAAAAGCACGAAAGAGGGAATATTGACCAGCGCAGCGCGGCCAGGATATGCGAAACGATACACGTTGAGTAATCATTTCACGTAACGCCATTTTTCTTTTCGGGTACACGGTAAAAATTGCGTTCTCGTTATCGAGGAGGTATTTTTTCTCTCTTTCTCGGTTCTGCTTCCATCCTTTAAAAGTACGTATTCATTTTTATAGTTTCGTATATTATAAGCTGCAGTCTCGGTCAGGGATGGTGGTGGAATGTGGCGTGGCAGCATTTCGGTCGAACTCGACCGCGAAAAAGGAGAGAAAACAGCTGAAGAAAGCACCTACCTATTTACTCGTTTCGCGTTCTCTCCCCAATCGTTTCTTTATGGGTTTGGGTACCTATCTATAGCTTGGTACGATGCTGCGTACATATGTAGCCTATGCTCTAGCTATATTATGTAAGTAAGTAAAGTATACGTGTACAATGTACACGCATGTAACGATTTAGATGTATATATATTAATGTTTAGCGTTGTTATTTTGGTGGGTACGTGTAAGTGTGGTTGTGTGCGTGTGTGTGTGTGTAAGACTGTGCGTATGTAGATACATACTCACGTGCGAGGTAGGGTTGGGATATACTTGCTATTATAAGGAGAAGGAATGAATAAAGGAAGGATGGTAAAATAAAATGCGGTAGCGTTTTTGTAAGTACGATGACGACGACGAAGACGACGAAGACGACGATGAGAGAAGCGAAAGAGAGCAAGAATTTGTACGATACGAAGGAAAAGGAAGTGAGTAGGTATATACCCGGCGTGTTGTTGTTGTTGTTGTTGTTGTTGTTGGGTAAAGTAAAAGAGGTAACTCAAATGAATGAAAGGAACTTCGATGAATAAGAATAAGAGAAGAAAGGTGCGTTGTGTTGTGTGTGTAGCAGTATACGAGTAAAGTATACGTATAGACGACGACGACGACGACGATGATGGTTGCAGTAGCAGGTTTTTGCAGGAGAGAGAGGTACACGATAGCGTGGAAAAGGGCAGTAGGCGGTGCGACGAGGAGCAGTATGAGCAGGAGGAGGACACGAAAGCGTGCGCAATATTCGACGGAAGGGTATGTGAAAAGCTGAGATAGGAATTGAATAAATAGGAAAAGCTTGAACTAACAGCAATTCAAAACTCATCCACGAATACCCCTTTTATATAATACATACATGTTGTGTGCCGCATGACGAATGAACGAAGAACCATTTTCCCATATGTGTATGTCTGTACATTAACATTTCCTGCCCGTTCGTGTTTCCTTTTGCTATATCCTCCTCGTCTTCCTCGTCATCGTCGTAGTAGTCGGAGGACGACGACGACGACGATGCGAAATACATTTTTTTTTTCAGTAGTTCTCATTTTATCTCGCCATCTTTCTCTTTCGCTCGTTGCTCGGTTAGAGTTTTCTTTCTATTAATGATTTATACGATATGGGCGACTCGAATGTAGCCTTTCTTTTTTTCTTTTTTGCGGTTTTATCGTATATTTCTCAACGAGAGCAATATCTATCTACCTACGCAAAATGGCAAAAAATTTTCGCGAAACGAGATGAAGGCCCTTCTGTTTTTTTTTCCATCTCCGATAGCGAAATTCGGCTACTTAACGAAGAAGTGAAACCGGTTTTTTTTTTTTTGGTAGATTTTTGGTATTCGGTACCTGTGACCATTTGTAATTTTGTTGTGAATATGATCTCAAGTTACACTTGGTCGCGTTGTATTTGTCCGCCACATCCATATGCACCTTCTTGAAATACGTACTAGTTCTTCATCATACGAAGCTGGACAATGCGAGACCGGCCGGGCCGGCACGGCGATGACGATGACAACGACGACGACGACGACGACATCGGTGTAAAATGACGATAGAATACAGTGACCTTTATGAACCGTTAAAAGTCATGGTGCACGAATTGTCCGCATATGCTCGACGATTTGATAACCGCTACGATAAACAAAGACGTCATGTGGCGTTGTTGTACTCGTAGGCCTGGACGCGTTCATTTTTTGCTGCAATGTGCCGTTATTGGTGCCTAGTGCTGCTGGTGTGAATGTAGTTGTAGCTGCTGAAGACATTTCTTCAGCTGGTACCTGTATGTAGTTGGTCTGTAGATGATTAAAAAGTCTATGAGTGGTGCGAATCGTACCTACCCTAGTTGTTTTAATTCAGTTTGATCCCTCATTGCTGACTACTCTGCATCTTGCAGGCGAATTTTAATTTTACTCTATCAACTTTAGCTGTTGAAAATTTGGCTGTGAAGAATTTTCTTTGACGTTGTCTGTACATCGGTTGAAGTTACAACACTCGTATTGAAACGAAGGTAACAAATTCTGGAGCTTTCCTGGTTGGTTTAACCCTTCTCCCGTATATTAGCCTGATTTTCTATGTCGTATTGTCAATGGAAACCAGGCTATTATGATCTTTCAACATACGATAGATGAGGAGGAGATATTAACAAAATCCATTTTGGGGTACTACATTACTGTTACAACCATTTTTAGCCATGTTAGATAATTATTTCAATTTTTAATTTTTTTTCAAATTTTTTTATTTTTATTTTTTTACTTTTATTTTTTAAATTTATATTTTTTTAATTTTCATTCTTTCATTTTTTCATTTTTTTTATGTCAATTTTTTATTTATATATTTTTTTGTTTTATTTTTTTAATTTTATTTTTTTTACTTCCGATTTTTTCAATTTTAATTTTTAATTTTTTTCATTTCAATTTTTATTTTTATTTTTATTAATTTTCTTGTTATTATTTTCATTTTCACTCATTATTTTCAAGTTTTTCACTTTTATTTTATATTTTCCCTAAAACTTAAAATCATTTTATCAACTTTTTACCAACCAAAGTTGGTCAAATTTGAACAATGGGCTTGGATTGACGATGGATTTGATATTTTAGAGTAAAATTAACTTTGGATCAAAATTCAGTTACTTCCAAATTTGTGGAAAGAAATTCTGAGGTAAAAAAAATTGCAAAAATTGTTCTTATTTTTGTCAATTGTTAGAGAATCCAAAGCTGTGTAACCTATCTGAAAATTAGGCCCCTAGGTCAATTAAGAGGAGAGATATGAGAGTTCTTTCCCTTTTTCACATCGAGAAAGAGCTGTGTTTTTCCCCTACCCCCCTCTCAAATTGAGTTGAGAAGTTGAAATTTAATACTTGCACTCAGTAGAGGCCATAGATTTGCCTTTTGTGATGTTCGACTTTTCCAAGCCCTTTGGATCCCCTCACATCGCCGAAAATGTGGTTTTTGGGAGCCATTTTCTTATATTTTTTATTTTCCGAAACTGAAATGTATTTTCTCATCCCGATACCGACCATAATTGGTCAAATTTTTGAGCACTATGCTTAGATTGGTCCCAGATTTAGTATTTTTTGAGCCCAAATTTAGGGGAGGGGTTGCTGGCTAAAAACGTAAAAAGTCTTCTTTTTGGGTCAATTTATAAGACAATTCAAAGTTGTATGTTATTTCCATAAATCAGTTTCCTAGGTCAATAAGGAGAGACGATATGGGAGTTTTTCACCTTTTTTACCTTAAAAAGAGCGGTTTCTCCCCCTTTTCCCCTCCAAATTCAGCTGCTAAGAAGTTGAAATTTGGCGTGTAGTCTTCGTAAAGGCCATAGAGGGCGATTTTGGGGGTTTCGACTTCTAAGACTTGTTTGCTCCCCCTTACAGCCCAAAAATGTCGGTTTTTGGACTGGTTTTCTTATGTCTGGAGTTTGTTCCTTGCCTAACTACCCTCCAAATTGATCAAGGAAGTTGAAATTTGGCGTGTAGATTTAGTATAGGTACGAGATGTGTCTTTTGAATTTATAAATTTTTTAGTTTCATTGCACCCTTTTCATAGCACCGAATATTATATATATATTTTTTTTGGCTTTTCTTATTTTTTGAGTTTGTTCCTTCTATAACTACCCTACAAATTGAGCTAAGAAGTTGAAATTTAGTCTGTACATTTAGTGTTGTGTAAAGCAGGAAAGTGAAACTAAAAAGTATATCCAAAGAAACATTAAATGAAATATGTCAATTTTAGAGGATCTGACTACTTTATTTAGTTTGTCTGCCAAAGTCCGGTGCTGTCTTTACTTCTCATTCCATTTAGATTTTGGGAATTTTTCTCTCAAAGTAAAATTTATATTACCAACTCAGAAACGAATCTCGATTATAAACTAAAAATAGCAGAAAATTTTAAACAAAACGAAGTAAAAAAAATAGTCATATCAACGCTATGGAAGGAAAACCTTACGCATAATTCCACCCTTAACCATTAAATCGAAAGAATATAGCTGGGTATATTAATTCGCCATTAACGAGAAGATAAAGAAAACTCAAAAAAAAGTGTGTGAGAGAGAGAAAGAGAGATAGAGAAAAAAATATACGATCTCAACAGAAGACTTAATCGACTACGAGATTTGTGACATAATATATACGGTTGCGTTGCGCGTCTTTTTTACTTTACCGTTAAAAGAAAAACGAAGATATATGACTGTCGCAGGAAGCGCCTTAACGATGAAACGGCATGGGAGCGATATAAAATTTAAAAGAAAAGGAAAAGTAGAAAGACAAAATAAAAATAAAAAAAAAAAAAAAAAAAAAAAAAAAACGAAGGAAAAAAAAAAATTAACGAAGGGGCGCGCAAGAGGGGGAAAAATTAAAAAAAAAAGAAAAAGAAAAAAAAAAAAAAAAAAAAAAAAAAAAAAAAAAAAAGAAAAGAAAACAAAGGAAAAAAAAAGGTTAACGAAGGGTCGCGCAAGATGGTGAAAAGATTGTAAGATGTATAGTATTTTGGAAAAGTAGGGGTTTTCAGCGCCGCTCCGCCGCTTCTAAATGTTTTCCAAGTCATCGTACCCTTAATTTCGAATTTCGTTGCTCATATATGCGCGACGAAGGGACGAAGGGACGAAGGGACGAAAACGTACAGGCGATCGGGGCCGCCGAATACTCTCTATCTGCGAGTAAAGCGCGCCAGATAGACCCCTAATGAGAGAAATATTAACGGTATATACTTTTCTTTCCACACCCGACGCGGAGAAAATGCGTTTTAAATGAGTTCGCCGCCCGATGACTCCCTCTTCTTTGGCAAATATGTTAGCAGCCCGCGCGAAAAGCCTCAATTTTCGAACATCATCAGGAGACGCCCATTCATCCTTTGTGTACGCGGTATCCTCGTGTGTCCTCCGTGTGCCCCGTTGTATCTGCGTAGCGTCGCGTCGCGTCTTCATCGCGTCACGTTACAAATTAAACATGTCTTTTTGTTGTCACCTACTAACCCATACTTACCTGCTCTTACGGCATGTATCGTGCCGTGTAAATTTTTTCTCCAACTTTCTTTTTATTGTTATTTATTGCCTCCCTTTTTGGTTGGAAGGGAACTTCCAACGCAGCAGTAACCCAATGTACGAAATCTTGAAGCATATTTTATTTGAATGGATACATCATCTTCGTTGGGATATTGTACAAATGTAGTTGTGGAGTCATCCATTGTTACATACCTGCGAGTATGTTAAGGATTTGGAAATGGTTTTGCTAGATAATGTGATGATATTATGTTGATTGATGTCATTGAACACTGTAACGGTATTGATACAACAATGTTTCATGATCCTGTCAACATTGCTAGCATCATAAAAATATTGCATGTTGGTTAAATACAACATTGTTGAAGTGCCAATTTGCATATACCTGCTATGGCAATAGTCTCATATTGTTGTGTTGATAAGGTGTTGATCAATATTGCAAAATTGTTTTATGTTTATTGCAACTTCATTGTTGAAGCATTACAGCGAATGTCAATGCAACACTGTTCAATGTTGAAGAGACTGTGTATCTTCAATGATGAAATAACATTACAGAAATTGCGTTGCACGGTTCATGTAACGTTGATGCAACAGTGTTGTGTTGCAATGTTGATACAACAAGTGTTGTTGCAATGTTAATGCAACAGTGTTGCATTGCAATGCAGATGTAACAATCTGGTGTTGCATGTTGGCGCAATGTTGATGGAACTGTGTTGTATTGCACGTTGGTAAAACATTGTTATGTTACAACGTTGATGGAACACTGTGATGTCACAATGTTGGTGCAACATTGTTGCGTTGCAATGCTGATGTAACAGTGTTGTGCTGCAATGTTGATGGGACATTGTTGAGTTGCAATGTTGATGCAACAGTGTTGTGCTGCACGTTGGTAAAACGTTGTTACGTTACAACGTTGATGCAACAAGTATTGCGTTACAATGTTGATGCAACACTGTTACATTGCAACATTGATGCACCGTCATGGTATTACAATGTTGAAGCAACATTGTTGCGTTACGACGTTGATGCAACACTATGATGTCACAATGTTGAAGCAACATTGTTGCATTGCAATGTTGATACAACATTGTTGTGTTGCAATGTTGATGGAACATTGATGAGTTTCAATGTTGATACAACATTGTTGTGTTGCAATGTTGATGGAACAGTGTTGTGTTGCATGTTGGTAAAACATTGTTACGTTACAACGTTGATGCAGCACTGATCTTACAATGTTAGTGCAACATTGTTACATTGCAATGTTGATGCAACATTGTTAAGTTGCAATATTGATGCAACATTGTTGAGTATCAATGTTGATGCAACATTGTTGAGTTGCAATGTTGATGCAACATTGTTGAGTTGCAATGTTGATGCAACATTGTTGAGTTGCAATGTTGATGCAACAGTGTTGTGTTGCACGTTGGTAAAACATTGTTACGTTCCGATGTTGATGCAACACTGTGATGTTACAATGTTGATGCGACAAGTGTTATGTTACAATGTTGATGCAACACTGTTTTGATAGAGATGCTGCAAATTTATGATGTCGTAATAATGTATTGTTAATCCTGAATTGCACATGTTCCAACAGCAGTCTTGTCTGACGTGTTGGTTCATCACTTTAGCTATGTAGGATGAAAAGTTATTTGTGACACTGTTGTCGTGTTGTTGCATCATTGTTGCAACGTTGTAGCAGTATGATTGTAACTTTGTAATAGCGTTTCTACAAGTGTATAACAGCATTGCGTCGATGTTTATTGATGTTATTGTGGTGTTTTAGCAGCATTAAATCTGTTCATTTTTCAACATGATATGGGTGGTTGAAATGATGAGGTACTTCCACTATGAATTTAAGGTAAATGTTCGAACAACGATGCAGTCTTGCTCTGTTTGATATCTTGGGAACAGTACTACAACAATGTTGAATTTTTTAAGGACATTGAGACTTTTTCAGCACTAGTAAAACAACCATACCTCTCCTTGGCTGCGTATGATGAATTTAGCTCGGTTAACAAATTTAATCACGTTTCTCAAACATTTGTACTCAACATGGATGATACGTAGTATCCGCGAAAAGGTGAAAAAAAAAGTACCCAACTTTGTACGACGTTATATTATAACAAATGAACTGTGAATACAATAAACGAAATTGTAGTAAAGATAGGTAAACCATGGTATATCGCATGCCTCTATTTATAACGCTCCGCAGTCGTATACATCTTTGCAACAAACAGCACGAACATCATCACATTTCGTCGTCATGGCGGTTACGCGTGAAATTCACCGTGGTGAGAATATTATCGATTTTTTTACAAAAAAAAAAAAAGAAGTATACTATACCTATAATTCGGGGAAAAGATCAATCTTTTCATATTTTTCTCGCTGCACACAAACGTACTTCAATTACTCATCGACACACCGAATACCTACCTAAGTTACTTTGCAAATTAAACGTTAAAAAGTTTCGTAGCAGTTTTGACGGCTGCGTCGTCGTTGCGAAGATGTTCGTCGCAGATTTGTAATAATTTACATTTGAAAAGTTATTCTACCGAGTCGCGTCGTCGAAAAATTGACGTTCTTTTTTTTTTTTCTAACTGAGTAAAATAAAATTCTTACAAAAGTCGACGAAATGACTGCGACGATGATTTAAAAAACGAAATATATACTGCACAGAAGAAATGAATATTCGATGTGTAAGTGGATATATTGAACCAATATCGTTCAATTTTTTTCCCATCCAGAAGATGTAAATTTACCTTGTTGGTTTTTTATAACCAGCCGTCGTGTTTGTAGTATGCATTTTCTCAATTACTGCCTGCTTCCATTTGCAAATTACAATCTCGTGTACGTAACTTACCTATACCTACCTTTTTTTTTCTCCTATCGTTTATTACGTTGGTATACGAGTATCAAGCAGTACTGTAGCATAGCATAGCTACGAGGCTAAAGTATCCTACCTTTATATTTACCGTACTTTTTTTGAGCGTTTTTTTTTTCTTCTTTTTTTTGGACCATTTTTATTACTCGCGTTTTTCCTTTCTGTTATCGAACCATTCAGTAGGGCTTTTCTTAGCAGGAGGAGAAATACGGTGAAAGAAAAAAGTCGACTTTCCTCAATTAAATTCTTCGGAAATTAAAAAGTTGTGAAAAATATTTATTTTCGTACGCTGCGTTTCGCTTTGAAAGAAATTTCCATTAAAGGCGTCCTAGCCTCGACTCGACTCGACTCACTGTGGCGTGGTAACTTGTGACTTTTAAATTTTATTCGAATTAAAATTCTGGTGAACGAGTACGACTGGTACGAGAGGGTTTTTTTTTCTCTTTTGTTCGAGAACTCGTTTTAATAAATTTTCGTCTAATCGATTTGATACGTATTATTAGCGGCAACGTTGCAGTTGCTCTGCACGAAATATTCGAAAAATGCGAATACATTTTCTATTTCGGGGGGTCTTCATACCGTTATCGTAGGTGACTAGAAAAGTCCTCGCAGTTGTCCTAGTACAGTCATTTTAGCTCATAAATAGCCCAAACTTGATCAAAATTCAAAGAAAGAGGAAATTTCATATATATGTACTGTGAAGTATGTATTTCAATACTCTCGAACTTCCCTAAAATTCAGACATATATTGTACCTCTCCTTTGAAGAGCAGGGGGGGAGTGCAAAGTTTTTTTTTAAATATTCAATTTACACAATTAATTTTGAAAAATCTGTTTAATTCACTTTTACTATCACTTTTCTTGCATAGTACTTTCTACAGTTATGTAAAATAAGAAAAAAATTGAATCGTACATTTTTTTCAAAGATAGGTGGCGGGGGGGGATTTCCCTTCGAAAAGTTGCTATATTCTCGAGGGGATAAGTCCATTATGCTGGAGAATTGATTCTGGCAAACGTTGCAGAGCATTGAAAGATAAACATTTTCGATTTTTTCCTTTTTTTCGTAGGTGGTCATGGGACTGAGCTATGGCGAAACCCAAAAAAGGTAACACTTGCAAATTCTCATTGAAATGAATATTTTTCGCATATGCAAGTCAGGTATAAATTCAAACTAGCTAAAAATTGATCAAGTCCTTTGCAGAGGTTTTTATGGAAGTAGAATTTGATTTTGACAACTACCTATTTGAGTATTGGACCGAAATTGGGCTCTTGAAGGGGAGGTTCAAAATACAAAATTTACCAAATTTTGAACATAGGTGTCAATTTATGAAGTCTAAAATCTACTGTTCTAGATAAATGAGAGTTTCTAGCTGTTGGACCCAAATTTGGCCCAGAAAAGAGGTGTTAAAATTTCAAAATTATGCAAAATTCGGCCAAATGGACATCGAATTTGGTATATGGGTTTTTTAAATGTGCTGTTTTGGGATCTTAAAACTAGTAGCGTCTGAGACAATTTTGAAGCTCTGTAAATTGATATCAATGTCGAAAATTTGGTAAATTTTGGATTTTGAACCTCCCCTTCTGAAGCCCAATTCGGGTCCAATGCTCGAATGGTTGTTAAAATCGAATTCCACGACCATAAAAACCTCTGTAGTAAACTCCTTCAATTTTTTGCCCCCTGAAATGTACTCTTGACTCGCCTAGGCGTAATTTATTCATTTGGAGAAAAATTTTCAAGCGTTACTTTTCTTCTTTTCGCAATAGCTTCGTCTGATGACCACTTGGGAAAAAAGTTAAGAAACAAAAATTGTTTATCTTTTAATCCTATACAATGTTTGTCTGGACCAATTTTTCAAATTTTTCAGTATCACGAACTTGTCCCTTGAAGAATTTACTGCTTTTGGAAGGGCAGTCCCTCCCCTCACTTTGAGAAAAGTGTACGGTCCGGCATTTTGTTTTAATTTTACGTGGTAGTGGAAAGTACTATGCAAGTCAAAAGTGAATTAAGGAATATTGAGCAGATCTTCGAGGATTGTTGGTTTCGATTGGAGGTTTTCAAAAGTGATTTTTTTCTAGGTGCCTTAGCTCCTCCCCATGACCTCTTATAGGGAAAAGTCAAAGGAGTAGAAATGTTTGTTTTTTAATGTTCTACAACTTTTGTTTCAACATTTTTTTCGTAAGTACATTACATGGCAGGTAACTACCTACCAAAAAACCAGATTTTTGGGAAGTTTGGGAGCATTGAAATACATACTTTACAATACTTGTGTACAAAATTTCTACCTTTTGTGAATTTTGATTTGATTAAAACCTAAAAAGCATGCAGTATCTGTATGGTGTATCTTTTTTGAAGGAAAATTTTCCATCTGCAACTTGAGCAGTATATAAAAAAAGTACTTCCTTATGTGTTGATACGTCGATAATATTAGGTACTTGTACGTATTGCGAATATCTGTAAAATATTAACCCTGCTGCACCTGGTCATCAAACAATATCGCGCAACTTCTTACACCAATGGAATGTTTAATAATCGCGTAATCCCGACGTAGTGGACAAGCAAATACCATTCTGCGAACCAAGTTGGTATTAGTAAGTATATACTTCGTATGTACGTCTATGTACCTACAGTCGAGAAATGAAAACCGCATTCTTCCAGGCATGAAATACGATAGGACCACAACTCTGTATCGCCTTCTATTCTCGTCGACAACGAATTCTTCAGCGACAGGCAAAATGTTCAAACAGCGATGTAAACTTACAAATCGTATTTATATTATACCAGTATATGAGGTAAACCTACTTGCGGTATAGCTCAACTTTACCAAAAGTTCACCGGTGTTTTGGGGTCCCGGATATCGCGTCATTTTTTTTTTTCTTTTCTTACCCTACTCAATCTTCCATATACGACTATGAATGAATGGGAGAAAAAAAAAGTGAAACAAAACGTTCAACTTTCTTTTTTACAAAAAGTTTATACCTCGCATGAGTTGTAGGTATTTTCTCACTGAAGGGTTTTTTTTTAGTTCATTGCTTACATAGCGCGAGATAAAGGCAAGATTCTGTTTTTGAAGAAGAAGAAAAAAAAAAAAGAAAAATAATAATAATTCGAGTTATCAACAAGTATCTTTGTAGAAATACGCCGCGCCGCTGATAAATGTTCCCATTTATGAAAGAAATTTATTTAAAAGAAAAAGAAGAAGGTTAACGCTTGGAAAAAAATATAAAGGAAAAAAAACTTTATAAAACAGCTATAAATGAAATAACTCGGAAAGCGAGCGTTTTGTCTTTTCTCTTAATTCTAACGTAATATCAGCCATCAGTTTTAAAACAAGCTCGATTTACGAGCTGACGTTATTTTATTTTCATGAATTTTTTGTCAAAAATTTTTACAGATAAGTTATTTTTTTTTTTTCACGAACCGGAAAAAAATTAGACGCTGTTGAATGAGCTAAAACTCGAAAATAAAGTTCACTATTTTTTATTTTATGCATAACTTTTTTTTTATTTTTATAGATTTCTGAATATACTTTTTTTTTTTGAGTTTTAACGTAAGTGTAAATGGTTGTGATTTGCTGAATGTTTTGACTTTGAAATGTATTCCTCGTTCTTCTCTTTTTGGACACGATACTTTTAACTAGCGAAATAGGGGAGGGGGGGTCAGTAAGAGTCTGGGAAGGTTATCGGGACCATTTTTGTGCATGTCGTATGTTTATTTTTTTCATTGTATCAGTGAAAATCTCCATCATCAGGGAGAGGTGAGAGGGGTTCTGGAGGGGTAACTTTTTTAAAAATTGTTCGTTTTTAACTTAATGTGCAGAAAATCAAAATTTGTCTAGCGTATCGAAAAATCTGCCTTCCAGAGCAATTGAAAAAGAAGATTTTACTCATCTTTACTGCCTATAAACATCGAGAGGGGGGAGGAGGGGAACGAAAATTCGAGTTGAATAACTTTTTCCCCAATATTTCAACATTTTGAATTATTTTTTACCCTGATTTTCTACGTTTTATTGTCAATGAAAACCAGGCTATTACGGTATATCGACCTGTGGCGGGGGGGGGGGGGGGGGGGGAAGGTTTGCAAAATCCGTTTTGGGGGGGGGGGGGGGGGGGGGGGGAATGTTAGCAAAATCCGTTTTGAGATCGTAGCAGACCATCAAGATCTTTTTTGGTCGTGTTAGATATTCATTTTTATTTATTTGATTTATTTTCCTCCATAAACTAAAAATTATATTCCATCAGATCGATACTAACAAAAATCGATCAAATTCAAAGAACAGGCTTAGATTGGCGGCAAATTTGATATTCCCGAGTGGAGATGACCTTGTGTCAAAATTCAGTCCTGTTCAAATTTGGAGGGAGGTGGTACTGATGGCTGAAATCGCAGAAATTGTTTCTTTTTCAAACAAATCGATAGACAATCGAAAGTTGCATAACATATCCAAAAATCAGCCTCCTAAGTCGATTAGGTGAAGAGATATAAGGGTTTGTCCCTTTTTTGACCGTGAAAAAGGCCTGTTTTCCCCCTTTTTTCCCTCCAAATTGAGCTTGAAAGTTGGAATTGACTGTGTGGGTCGTGACTTTTCAGCCTCTTTGTACCCCCTAACAGTTCAAAAATTGAGTTTTTTGGTCGGGTTTTCTCATTTTTTAAGGTTTTTCTTACTTGACTTGCCTCCATTTTTGATCTGGGGCGTTTAAATTTGGTATGTAAATTTAGCAATAGACCTTTAGATGTGCTTTTTGGGGGTTTCGACTTTTTAGTCTCATAAATGACCGCCCTCTCCCTTTCCCCTTATCAAGCTCCTGCGTTGATTTGGTTTTCAATGTAGCAATCAATCACAAAAATTGCGAAATGACCTCAAAATGAGGTGGTTAAAATTTCAGCTTTCCAACTAAATTTTTCCAACTTGCAAAACTAACTCAACGTTCGAAAATTTTCAAAAAATCTAAACAAATTTATCATTAACGACAAATTTTTACCATTTCCCTATTGGGGGAGGGGGAAGGGGGCTTCAAAAACATTAACATTACCCTTCTGATATGGATGTAGGACGTAAATTTCAGATGTTAAATAGCAATATTTCAGGTTTACCCTTCTTGTGCGATTTTGCAAGGTCACTGGGAAAAGTTTTTTTTTTACATGTATTTTATAGCAATGTGTTAAAATTTGAATAATTGCATTTTTGAAAAAATTTTTATCTAAAAGGCCATATTTCATGTATACCCTTTCTAAAATGATTTTTAATTTTTTTACTTTTTTTATGAACCATTTATACTGCCTTTTCGTATGCTGGCGTACCTATTGAGAATCCCTGAGAAAGGTAAAAGTGACGAAAACTGACTTTCGAACCATTTTAAGAAGGAAAAAAAAATCGATAAAAAAACATTCTTTAAACATCTGTGAAAATTCGTTTTTGTGTGATTAAAATTGGATCTGAAATTAATGTCCTGCGTTCATTTCAGAAAGACGTTTTTCAAAAAAAAATTTCTTCGTGAATTTTCAGAAAGTCGTGAAAAAAACTGAAAAAGTGGCGTATTTTAAAAACCCTTTGAAAAAAGAGAAAATGGTGAAAACTCGTCGAGAATAATAATTTTCGATATAAATATGCAAGTGATTCCATTTTTAGAAAAAGAAAATTGAAAATATTTACTGGGCGTTTACAATCATTACGATTTTTACGCCCAGTTTTTTTTTCTGATTTTTGATAATTGACAAACTTTAAATCAGTTTAACAAACTGATAAAATATTAATTTAGAAAACTGAAATTATTACCACATCATTTCGAGGTAATCTCACAACTATTGTGACCTCGCGGTTGGGAGATTTTTAACTACCTATACCTGTATTTATGATTTTTAAGTATCCAAAAAATACAAGTAATTTGCAAAAAGTTAAAAAAATATTCCCTCAAGTACGATTACATTTGAACCAGCAGCATACGTAGGTACGTATTACGTATACGCATAGCAAAGCTGGCCAACTACGATAGACTTTAGAACCCCCTAATAAACGAGTTGGTGAGTTAGAGAAGGCGACGAACCGTAAGCATTATTAAAGCAAGATTGCGTTTGGGGGCGCGCTGTTTCTCATCCTGTTCCGGATTTTCGAAAACATTCTGCCCTTCACATTTTATCGAAGTCATTCGTTCTTCAATCCGTCGCTGGTTTCACTATATAGAGTTTACAGTTTAGTTAGTATGCGCAGAGGCCGAACGAGGCGCACGGGGTCGGCAAGAAGCTTAATCGAAAATCGGAATGCCAAATATTTTCAAGTCCCCATTCGAATAGTATTAATAATAAACCTCGCTGTATGCGCGCTTAGCGTAAAGCGCGATGCGACGGAGTTATTTGCAAGTCTTGGCGGAGTGTTTGCATCTTATTTGTATAATTTTGTAAAATTGGGTTCGCTATAAAGTGAAAAAGAGATAGAGAGTTTGTATGTAGCGTATATAATTCGAAGATGCGATGATGATGACGACGACGACGACGAGACGACTACGACTACGGAAGATTGTATCGAGATAGAAATTTAGAATTGGAATGAATTTGTGCAGCGTAAGTAAGTTAAGTACGTATACGAGATGGAAGATACGACGATTCGAAAAATGTGATGGAAATATTTTTCGAGTTAGTCGTACGGGTATAAAAATCGTATAGGATTATACGTATAACGAGTGTTGTTTTAATAGGGGTTTGAATTTTTCATGGTTCTATGGGTGTAAGTAAGTGAGTGTGTGAGTAATAGTGAAAAGCTAAAAAAAAAAAGAGAATTTTCTTGACAGAAAATCTGAAAAAATGTAAATCTTAAAAACGTCTTTGTCCTGATTTTTTTTTCAACTGTCTCAAAGCTATTCGATGAATTCTTTTATTTTGTCAAATAAGGTATTGTCTGAAAATCGCTAAAAGATTCGTTCTTTTTAGGCTCCCACTCGAAGTTAGACACTTCTCAGGTTAATTTAGGGTTCGATAAATGATATAATGATTTATATGACGTTCTTATGTCGCTGACTAATAATTAATTCTATCTTTTAAGAAAGTAGAATTTTTTTTTTTTGATATGTGGTTATGTCAAAACTACGAGAGAACACATCAAAGATCCATCGACGGACTCACCCAAAACTATACAATGAATAAATATTCGAGCATCTTTGCCATAAAAATTACAGTAATACTTTATTGTCTACAAAAAATTCAGTAAACAAACTCTCATCACAAAAAATTCCTCATTCAAACCGACTCTCTACCTTCTCT